>CABFWB010000216.1:272802-283351 GCA_902151455.1 Timema bartmani
GGGGGGGGGGGGGGGGGCGGGGTGCTTCAGCACCCTGTGATTTAGTCAGGCCTTGATCAACTCTGGCAGGCATGACGGGGTGGATCTGCTATTTAGGTCTTCGGTAAAAAAAAATATGGTAGCTTTCAGAAGTACATTTCAATCCGAATTGGGAGGGTGTTATATTAGTTACTATATTTATTAATATTATTATTATTATTATTATTATTATTATTAGCACCGTGTCTTACTACCCGTTCGGGTTGTACAAACTTACGCTAATGTGTAATGGTAGGGTGATTGTGAGATGAAATGGAGGACCTACAGTTTAACGTGGAATCCGAACCACGGTGGAGGCCTGGCATTCCTCACATTCACAAATTGTGATTAATACACGTCTTGTCAGAGGTGAAGGAAGGGTTTGGCAATCAGATAAATCTGTGCCGGGACCGAGGATTGAACCCCGGACCCTCAGCACAGAGGTCTGACACCTTAACCCTAGACCACCAGGTCACCCCAGTATTTTTAATTATTTTTTTTTATTTGAGTTATTTAACATTCCCTTTCTGGACCGACTCATTATATCAGCGCAAGACTTATAAATTAACTTAATTCTAGCTAGAACAAACACAAAGCGTACACCCCATTCTATTTGTAAAACACGTGTTTTATTTAGTCGTGTGCATTAATTACGAGTTTTTATTGTTATTTCTAGGTCACTTTATGTAAATTTTTACTCTTTTTTTTGTAGTTATTTGATCATTTTTAAGAAAATTTTATGTCATACATAATAGCAGCATTTGATTATAAACTTTTTCTCTTATTTTAAAAACTTTATCATCGAATCCTCAAATATCCGAGTTTTTCCTTCTTTAGCACCACGTCTTACTGCCCGTTTAAGTTATACGCCTATGTAGTAGTTACGCTAACGAGTTAGAAATTAGGAAGGTTATATTAACAGGAAGTGTACTAGAATTTGCGTGGAGGAGAGTGGAAAACCATTTAGGAAAAACCACCCTCAGTATACCCGATCGGGATCGAAACTCGAGCTCCCAGTCTTAGGTAGTCTAGTCTATTGCAAGAGTAACGCCCTAAACTATGTGGCCATCGAAGCGGGTAATATCCGAGAACTGTTGATATTACCTCGTGTAGAAAATTAAAGGAAGCATATTCACTGCGAAGCGATATTTTAGTATTCTATCCAAACAATACTTTGGCAATAAGAACTGCAAAAAAAAAATGGTACGGTTCACCGCACAGACTTTCTCCAGCTTTTATCTTAAAACAGACATTTACTAAAAACTTGTAAAATTTGTTAAAATAAATATTAGGTCTATACATTGTTGTAGAAACATTACACCAAAGATCATAAATGAAATAATATACACTGTTACTTACTTTATGGCACTATTAGGAACTAAGAACACTGCTACAGAAAAATTAAGAAAAGAGAAACATCTTTGTCCACCAAAGAGCATAAGAATCAAATTCATTTTCAAAAACCTGAATTAAAAAGTATATATATTTGCTTATAGCTCAGAAACTAATGGTTTAAAAAATATATATTTCAAATAAAATATTTTAATCTTTAAAGGGACTATAATTTTACAACGATAAGTTATTTCGTATTTCAAAGAGTTGCGGAGAAATGATGAAAATTGGAAAATTTTCCCCAAGTAAAGTACCCTTAAAGTAATTTTTATGAGAAAATGAGAAATGCGATCTTGTTTATAAGGATAAACAGTGTACATGTATAAAATCTAATCAAAATCGTTTGAGCTAATTTCGAGAAAATGGATTTTTTCTCTTTTTGCCCTTCAGTAAACTACACTTAAAATTAGGGTCAGTTATCTAATTACAAAAAACTCTCGGAGGGACCTTATTAAAATTCCTTATACCAACTTGTAGCCAAATCGGGGAAATAGTTTTGGCCATAGCCTACTGTATAGACAGTCAGCATCGCGAAAACCACTATTTTTGTTTCAAGGGTTCATGAAATGTCGACATTTATCAAAATCTCGAGTTCGATTTTTTTTGACGAGCATAACACTTTCCCGCCGGGGTGTCGAGAGAACGTAACGATCCTGATACTGGTCTTGGCTTATGTTACCTACTGTCCCGCCTTAACAATCAGCTTTTTTTTTTAAATGACTCAGCCTATAATGAGCGAAACGTAGATTTAATAAAACAGCGCCTCACCCCGATATATTTCCTAACCGACGACGAAACCCAGCGCTTGCAAGCTCGCGTTATCTGAATAACATAAAACAAGTTCTGAGAGAAGCCCGCTCTAAATTATTAGTCCGGGCCATTACATGCGTGGTTTGGGGGAGAGGGAGGGGTGGGGCGATATAACTATTATTCAAGGTGCGTTGAGTGTGTGTACGTTGTCACACATGTTCGGCAGGGCCTAGGCACCATGCGTTACGACTCTTTTTTTAACCTGGACAAACACCTGGCAGTCATTACTTATGAATCTCGACGCAACCGGACAGAGGTAATTTGGTCCCACACCCACGTGTTTTTTTTTTCCTTTCTAAATAAATGTTAATGTTAATAAATATTTAAAATGGATTCACACGTTCGCCAAAATCAATAGCAGAGCAAAAACGTAATCAGGTGAACGAGCTCTAAACTAATCACTAGAGTTCAGCATCATGTGCGTTGTCCGCTCGCTGAAATAAATTCAACTTTCTTTTTTCTGCGCGACAACGTTAGCTCAAAATTCAAAACCATCCGGCTAGATCAGTGCGCATGCGCCTAAACCAGCCAACTCAATCAGTGCGTATGCGCCTAAACCAACCAACTCAGTGCGCATGCGCATAAACTAACCGACCCAATGTGCATGCGTCTAAGCTAATCGACGCAATGCGCATGCTCCTAAACCAACCAACTCAGTGCGCATGCACCTAAATCAACCAACTAAATTCGCATTCACCTAAACCAACCGACTAAATGCACATGCGTCCAAGCCAACCAACTGAGTGCGCATGCACCTAAATCAACCGACTCAATCAGTGCACATGCGTCTAAACTAACCGACTTAGTGCGCATGCGCCTAAACCAACCAACTCGATCAGTGTGCATGCGCCCAAACCAACAGACTCAATTAGAGCGCATGCGCCTATGAAGCGAAGCACTATCAAACAAATGCATCTACTGTCGTGAAATTATTTGAAATGACTCGTTAAATTGGAAAGCGCGTGCGTCTTTCATATTCTGTTCTGATTCGTTTAACAATGCAACACAATAGTTTGAAAATATTATTTGTGGTATTATTCTTAAAGATGTCTATTCGTATTTACTCTATGTCATTAGTAGTTCGAAAGTTCATTTCCGTCTGATCCTTCTATCCCCCAGGAAATGAAGCAAGTCGGTAATCAGCTGTAATCTAGCTCGTGTTGCAAAGCACCATGGGCCAAACATATATTTCTGCTAGCGTGTGAATTTCTGCTTCACTCAAGCATATTCTGCCCTACGTTTTCAGCGAATGGCGAACTTTTACTATATACGTTGCTACGATCCATATATTTAATTTGTTAACATTGTCCAATAATAACACGTATATGGGAAATATTACTATAAGATGTGTTATGTACACACTTTACCCTGAAAGGTAGCACGATTACAATATGGCCCTATCTTATAAGCTGCACCATAGTGGAACTCGTCAAGGTAATATTGCTACCTTTCAAGATAAACAGTGTGTACAATTTAAATGGAAACTATATCATGATTTTGGTAGTTAGTCCGTTCTGGAAGGCCTTATTACGTACCAATAGTAGTATTTTGGTAGGATTAAACGCCTTACAGAACGGACTTCCTGCTACTATTCTGAAATACCTTTTACCCTACTAAAATATTAAAATACAGTAGGATTCTGGTACCAGTTAATACCTTCCATAACGAGTTTCTTCCAAAATCAAGGTCCCCCATCGGTTATTTTAATGTCTGTCAGTGAAAATGTAAAGAAAAAAAATATCACCTTAGTCTTGAGATAAATGTTTACACGGCATTTTATCGATTGACTCCTTTGTTTTTGAAACAAACAAAACCGAGACAATAACAGCGCACGCGCCTTGAATATCTATGTTAGGAAGTGCGTCAGCTGAATTGAATGGCGATTGAATTCCGCTGAATTAAATAAAAATAGATGGTACTGTGAACCGAGCAGACTATATTATTCCTGTATCTTAATATAGAGACAATTACTAAAAACTCATAAGATGTATGATACAAAACACACCACCAAAGAGCATAAATAAAATGGTATACACTGTTACAGAAACGGTGAGAAAAGAGGAACATCTCTGTCCACCAAAGAGCATAACAATATATTTCAATAATTATTATCAAAGAGATCCATATAGGTCAGAAATGGTTGAGTTTTTTTAAAATATATTCAAAATAAAATGTTTTAATTTTGATAAGTTATTTCATGTCTCAAATAGTTGCAGATATATGCTCAAAATTGGAAATTTCTGCCTCGGTAAAGTACGCTTGGAGACATTTTCGTGGGAAACTGAGTTGCCATTTTGTTTGTAATGCTAAACAATACCTGTATTTAAAAAAGTAATCAAAATTATTAGAGCTGATTTGGAGAAAACCGATTTCTCTTTTTGCCCTTTAGTAAGCAGACCTTAATTTTAGGGTTTGTTATCTAATTCCAAAAACTCCTCGAGGGAGCTTTATGAAAACGCTAGGTACCAAGTTTTAGGCCAATTGATAAAGTAGTTTCAGCTCTAGCCCGAGGTACAGACAGACAGACAGCATCGCAAAACAACTTTTTCAGTTTCAGAGGCTCATGAAACGTCAACATTTATCAAATCTCGAGTTCGATTTTTTTTGACGATCATAGTATCTCTCCGAGGGGTTGAGAGAAAGTAAAAATTGTATGTCACATGGTGTATTAAAAAATATTGATGAGATTTGGCCCATTTTCTTCTTCTTCTTCTTTATTTTTAATGGTTTGGGTAAATTTTAACCTATTTATTCGTGACAAATAGATGGTTATTTTCATCACGAAAAAACGAGTGTGATAGAGAATAAAGGCGTATTGCCAGAGAGTTAAACGAAACAATAATTATTTATTATTATTGGTGAGATATTCAAAATAATTACAAAGGTGTCCACGAGATATAAGGCGTTAGACTCGAATCGCACAAAGTTGTCGTTGACGGAGAGGTTGGGGTTTCGAATCTCGGCTGGGTGCACTATGGCGGTTTTCTACGCTTGATTTATCACCGTGGTTTTTCCATTGTCTATCCAAGATAATGAAGCTACTTTTTTTTCTAAAAATTATCGACTCCTCCTTGGACCTGTGATAATAACTATAATAATCAATGTGCCGTAGCATGAATCTTATAGATAAATAGATTAAATAAGCGGCTTACAAGCTAACAAAAGCTAGGACAATACGAACTCTGGCACATAATTATTCAGCCCCACACAAAATCGAACCCAGAATCCGCTACTTATGATAATCAACTCCAACCACTGAGCTACAGGGATGAGATGAGACTGGACCTTAGTGCTTTAATATATTCAACGTGCTCTTAGGCCGTTCTTGTTTGGATTTTTTTTAAAGATACAAAGGTGAGAAAAAAATAAAATGACAACGGTGGAAGGAATGAAAAAAAGGTTAGGATTCTACCCACACACATACATACACCCTACATTTCTTCTAAGAGAAGGTCATTTTCGTGGGCGGACAGATATAACACGCTTGAAGACAAAATTAAGCCCCTAGATCTCACATTTCGATCCCCCCTACCCCCATGCCGTGTAATAAATGACCAGCCGAAAACTTTGAGATAAAAAAAAATAGTTGGAAAACGCACCAATTTTACACGGACTTAAAATCGAAAAACTTATTTGTCGTAGTGAGCTCCGAATCAGTCGTAGCCCGCTAGCCACTCCTGACGTGACTGATCAGTGCTTGCCGTTTAAATGCTCAATAACGACTTTCACTTGTTTGCTTTATCTAATGATAACGCTACTGAATTAATTAACAAATTTAAAACCTGCGTCAGTGGGCAAGTCCATTAGAGGTCATCTGATTTTAACTACCATTGAAGGGGAGGTTGGGATTTGAATCCTGGATGGGTGTACTGAGGGTGATTTTTCATTAACGATTTTCCACTTTTCCTCCATGCAGACGAGGGTACATTTCCTCTAAATTATAACTTCCTGATCTTTAGCACGTTAGTGTAACTAATTCATATGCGTGTAACACGAACGGGTAGTAAGACACGGTGATTAAAAAAATCCTTTACCATTATAATAACTTGTGTGTTAGTTCACTCTGTGTTCTAAACATTATAACACCCGCTAGCACGCCACTCTCGCAGTAGACCAGACTGCCGAGGACGGTGAGATCGACGTTCGAATCCCAGTCGGATACAGAACCTTCCTAATCTATAAAAAACCATTAGAGTAATTAATACGTAAGCGTATAACCCGAACGGGTAGTAAGACGCGGTGCTAAAAAAAAAACTCGTATTAGATCTCTGGTTGTGTTATTTATATCAGAACAGTTGAGTTAGCCTAACTACAATCCATTCTTCATCTTATCTGACAACTATATGAAATTATTGTATCCACTTTCAAGTATTCATTAGTCAGGTCATCGATATACAGCTGTCACTTTTGATGGATATTATATAAATACCAATAAAATATTAAACTTGTTTCAATAATGGCAGCAAAAAAGGTTTGTATTTTCCTAAGTTTCAATAATGGCAGCAAAAACGTTTGTATTTTCCTAGCGGTCCTGCCTACCAAATCATTCTTTATAGGCCTACTTGTTCAGCTAGAACACTAGTTGTGCTAACTTGATAGTTAGTCTAAATCTGCAATAATGAAGCAATTTCGGGCTTCAATATTTTAGCGAGAATCTGTTGTTTTAGCGGAAAAATTGTCGCTGCCCCTCAGCCTGGGAATAGAGTTTGCGCCATTTGACGCTCCTTCTGGCGTGAAATGTAATAAAACTCGTGCCCGTTGTGATTGGAAACAATAAAATGTTCACGGTAAAGTACATCTCGCGTAAGTAGAGAGTGGTTGAAACGGGGCTTAACGTCCTCTGCAGTGTTAAAGCGGGTCGATATTTGTGACGAGGAGAGGGGGGGAAGATACAGTCAAATTTTCAAAGACAAGGTCTTTTAGAAATGACAAAACTTATTTTTTTTAGATAAACGTTGACAACATTTTACTATTTTAATAGACTAGTGTTATTTTATAGCTTTTGATAGTATTTATTTAAAGTGAGACAAAGAAAGCTTTACTTGACGTATGAAAACGTGAAAGTAGGTTTTGTGGTTATTCTAGTTGTCAGATAAGACACTTCCTATAGAAAATAGACTGTACCTAAACAAAGAAATTTAGGGGTCGTTGTTTCTAAAATTCTGTCTGCATAGCTTGAGTCGGGGGACCGACTTTGCGTCTGAGAGATCCTATCTTAAATCAAACGACACATAAAATATAATAATATAATTACGTTGATTATTTGTTATTAGGTCCATCCTACACATATATTGTGACTATAATGATGATAATAATAATAATAATAATAATAATAACAATAATAATAATACCCGCTTCGGTGGATGCATGCTAATGACGCGGAAATCGGAGTTTGAATCCCGGTCGGGTGTACTGAAGGTGGTTTTTACCAAAATGGTTTCCATTCTCCCTACAAGCAAATGCGGGTACACTTTCTCTAAATGCAACATCCTTCATCCATACCCCATTGAAGTAATTATCATAAATGCATATTGCCTGAACTAGTGATAAACAAAAATAAATGGTACGGAACTCCGCAAGGACTTTCTCACTCAATTGTTTAAAATTGAGATATTTATTCAAAACTCTTAATATATGTTAAATTAAATGATATACACTAGCAAACCCGAGCAAAAATTGTGTTATACGTTCGTAAAACATTTGTTGACTCCCAGATTTAAATTTTATGATTTTCTTTTTAAAGAATTAAAGTCCTCACTAGTTTATTTGGACAGGAAAAAAAAAATCTATATTGGCTCCACAAAGGTATAGATACTTCGTATTAAAATTTTGACTTCAGGTTAAAATTTTCGACATTTCATTAGGGGTTGCGCATCTTATGGTTATCGCATTTTTATTAAATTCCTCATTTATAAATATAGACCAGTAAAAAAGGTAAATATTGACTATTGAGTCTAAAATGATAGATAGATCATTGCTGTACCAACATTTCCCCTAAGAGGTTAGAGAAAAAATAACATAAACTTTTTGAGAGAGTTACTTATCTACTTACTCTATGGTATTAGAGAATTATTGCGTTAAAACTTAAATAGTATCTCTGTACAACCAAAGCTAACAAAATTGTATTAATGTATTTGCCAATATATCCTCAACTATTGGTTTTATAAAAATATATTTCATATAAAGTTTTTTTTATTTTTAATATTACTACAGTTTTGCAATGACAAGTTATTTAGTATCTTAAATAGTTGAGGAAATAAGGAAATTTCCGCTTATGTAAAGTATCATTAAAGTCATTTTCATAGGAAAATGAAAATATACATTTGGTTTATAATCTTAATCAACGCCTAGATGCGAATTTTAATCAAAATATTTAGAGCCGATTTTGAGAAAATCAATTTTTTTATCTTTTTTATTTCTATTAAACTACTCTTAATTTTAGGGTTAGATATCCAATTCCAAAAACCCTCGGGGCAACCCTATGAAAACCCTAGATACCAAGTCTTAGCCCAATCGGTAAAATAGTTTAGGCTCTACTCCAAGGTACAGACAGACAGGCAGACAATTAGAAGAAAATTAGTGTCTTCTTCTTAGGCGTCCTTAAAGTATGAAACCAAATATGTGTGGTTCCTTAACACATTTATTTTAAAAGTGGAAACTTAGTTTAAAAGTGAGATATTAATATATCAATAGAAAGCTAAGTGTCTAGGGAAGAACTAGAGCCTATTGATATCCTAAAACTGTGGATTGTTTACAATTAAGAAGAGGAAACAAATTTCCTACATTTTTTCTGTTTCAGCAGTGGTAGCTAATATAAAAACGTGTAACCCGAATGGGTAGTGAAACGCCGTCGTAAAAGATATTTAAAAAGTACAAATAAGAATAAAACTAGTTAAGGAGAGCGGGGTTCGATTTAAGAATTAAAAAATTATCTAGTATTGGTGCAAAAGTCCAGCCCCTTATTCGTGAATTAAAATTCCTGACAATGTTGTTCAAGCTGTGGCGCACCCAGAGGGGAGCAAATAGGGCAATTAACTCAATTAATTGCACCCCCCTTCCCCCAAGACCTCAAATTGTCAAAAATTCGCCAGTAAAGGACCATTCCAAATAACTTCTAGCGGGATCCAATTTTAAAAAATTTGCTGGGAGAGTATAATTCCAAATTTCTTGTAGATAAATTTGATTTCAAAAAAATTTTACACATTAGGACCGTACCAAATGGCTTCTTGGGTCATGTAATTATAGAAAAATCAAGCAAAGACCATTCATTCATTCCATTAGTTTAAAAAAATCCGGGGGAAGACTACTTTAAATAGTTTCTAAAGGAAATTAATTTTTAAAGAAAATCGCACAAGGACTATTCAAATAGCTTCTATAAGCACCTAAATTTTTAAAAATTTCAAAGGAAAGGCATGTCCAAATAGCTTCTAGGTGGATCCGTTTTTCTTGTAACATTTTCCTGGAACTAATTCTTGGACTCCCCTTTGGATTGAAGAGCAATACTTTATTTTTCTAACCACCCCTTTCTCCATGAAGAAATAGGGTTCCACCCCCACTGATTATTTTCTTAGAGTAAAACACTAAAAGTGCCCCAGTTTGTGGAGAAAATATTATGTTAAGCCTACCATTACACACGTTAAAAAGGCCCTAAAAGCTACAAACTGTAAAAAAAAGTACTGGAAAAAAAGTTTTGATACATTATATCTATAATCACAACTTGTGAATGTGAGGAATGCCAGGCCTCCACCGTGGTTCGGATTCCACGTTTAACTGTAGGTCCTCCATTTCATCTCACAATCACCCTACCATTACACATTAGCGTAAGTGCGTACAACCCGAACGGGTAGTAAGACGCGGTGCTAATAATAATAATAATAATAATAATAATAATAATAACATTATATCTAAACTAAGGTTACTTACATTATTGAAATCACTACTCTTAGTTATCATAAAAATAATTAAAATAGAATCTAGAGGCATTTAATAGTCATAAATTGTCTTCGCCTTCAATGGTTATGGATCTTGACCCTATAAACCCTCCCCCCCTCTCCTCCAAAATTTAATCTGGACACAACCTTAATTAATTATTAGCCCTATTTTCCCTCACAAAACAAAAATTTGTGGGTGCGCCACTGTGTTCAAGCTTAAGTTTTTTTAAGTAAAGTACCCAAGAACGCCTGAGTTAGTCCCGTAATAATAGTAATATAATAACTCTACCCCCTACCCTAAATATACATTTTAAAAAAAGCTTGTGAACCTGAGGTCACAGTTTATATGTTAGCAAGTTAACTTCCTAATAAAGTCAGAAGAGGGGCAAAAAAAAAAA
>CABFWB010000216.1:314060-337900 GCA_902151455.1 Timema bartmani
AAAATTGTATTATAATTCTCTACCCTAGTCTTTATAGCATTACATTTTTGATAGTTGATTGAAAAAAACTGCAGTGGAATCGAGCATCGGCGCGTGTGATGCGGTCATTGAGGAAAAAAGGGGGCAGCAAAATAAGGTCGTAATCCCCGTAACACACACATACACACACGCCACAATAACCCGCTTTGTTTGCAATCTAACACATATGTGGGAACTTTGTGAAGCTCGGTGTATTCCTACCTATTCTACGGAGGCGACGACGCAGTAAATTGTTTTTGTGTTGTTGTTTTTTTCTGTTTGATGTGCCATCATAAAGCGACTGGGGGGTGAAAAACAACGCAACGTTTAAAACCCCTCCTGCACCCCCGCCCACCAACTGTTTCCTGAAAGAGATTCATTTTACTTGCTTACCCTACCCCTCGTTAATTTTACGTAGGTGTGTCAATATTCAGCTGTTTATAGAGTTCAATCAAACGCCGTTAATTAATTCACAATTAAAATGCTTTTGTTGAAACGTCCCGGAGTCGTACCTTCTGTGTGGGGTGTGGAAAAAAGTTTGGTTTGGGGGGTTGGAGTGAAAATTAATGTATGTAAATTAATTCAAATAACTCTGTTTAAAATATCAAAAGGTTATTTATTTGTACTGTAAATAATAATATTTCCTATAGTCATTATTTTAAAGCTAATTAGTTGCAACATTGTTTCTAACAACGATAGTTCTTATTTTTTGTTCTTTTGATGAAGGTGGAATAGAAGTGTACTAAGGATCAATATGGAAGTTACTGTAATATTTTTATTAAGGTTAAAATAAAGTTACTGCTATTCATATAATATCTCAAATACGGTTAGTATTTAAAACATACGGTAACAATTTCCAGACTTTAATGTATATATATATATATATATATTTAAACTGTCAAGAAGGTGAATTTTAATTAATTTTCCAGGTATATTCAATGTAACATTTTATTAAATATTGGTCACAACTACAACGGAATTCGTGCGTAAAAAAAAAAAGTGTCATCGTAAAATGTTGAAAACGAAAGCCTGGAATAGTTAGTGGTGACACATATTTAAATTATAATAGCCTTATGCAAGGCTCAAACAACCTGAGTATTTTGATAAAACTAATTTGGTCAAATATTTAAATATCAAAGTATTAAAACCAAAGTTTACCCTAGTTTTAATCAAAGAACTTGAACGGATGGAATCTATATATAAATTAATATTCAGTCTTAAATTATGGATGTTTTGAACCTTAAAAGAAACTAAATCTAATGTTCTGGATTTTTTAAAATGTATTTGTTATGATAAAACCGGGGAAGGGGGGGGTGGGATGTTGAATAATAAATTAATGTAGTAGGTCTGTCCCCACGGAGGGCGGGAACTGGAGTGATTTAGGATGGTTTCATCATCTACAGCCGGATGGTTATAAACATATTATTTAATATTTATATTATGGTCGAGGGAGCATAGAATTCTGGTGTCGTTAAATTTTTGGATGGGGAAGTGAAAGTATGAATTGATAGTTTATCGACAGGCTGTAAATTACAAGGAAGGAAAACGTTGTTGTTGTTGTTGTTGAATGGGGGCAAGTGCTGTTGTAATAAATAATAACACTCCTTACCCTTTAGGCCCAATGGTTCTAAAACTGTGGTCCGCAGATGAGACCATAGGGAGAATAAAATTATAATGTGAAGGAACTAAAAAGTTCAAGATTGACTGGCTAAGACCATTAAGTCAACAATATTTTGCACCAAAAGTAGCGTTAGGCCTACTTGTAAAATGTAAAGAAGAAACAAAGTCTAGTAAAAACAGTTGTCCCTTATTTAGGTTAGTTCGAAAAACTATGCATTTAAAATTAATGTAGCCCCCTACCACCTCCATGCCCCCGGTCCCCCCAAAAAAAGTTTTTTTCAGTTATTTTTGCAAACAAATGTCTAATGGCGTTCAACTTATGTTTGGCGCCCACCGCGTCTTACTATCAATCAGTGTTATCCGCATTTAATTACGCTAATAGGATAGGGTTGAGTAAGGTAGAATTTAACGTAAACATACTTGCATTTGCGTTGAGAGAGTACTGGAAACAATTTAGGGGGGGGGGGAAACACCCTCAGTACACCCAGCCAAAATTCGAGCTACATACCTCTCAATCACCAGAAAAACAGACCAAACGAACCTGACACTTAGTCCACGTATCCACCGATGCGACAGATATTTAATATTAAGATTGGTTGAATAGCAAATATATAATATTTGTTAGTTACGGTTATGGCCGCCTCTAAATATTATATTCTTTAAATTAAAAAAAATGACACATGGACACGGGAATCGAACACGGGACTTTTTGGCTTAGTATCCCAAACCACTAAGTTATCGAGGAATTGTCCTGTGGCAGGGTCATTCTTAACTCATATTTTAAGGCAGTCTGTCATACATTTGTAGCCGGCGATTTCCGCACATCCATCACAGACTCTGCCTTAAAACATGAGTGAAGAATGATCCTGCCGTAGGACAATACCTCGATATCTTAGTGGTTTGGGATACTAAGCCCAAAGGTCCTGTGTTCGATTCCCGTGTCCAGGTGTCATTTTTCAATCTAAAGAATATTGAATAGCGCTATGAAAACACGAGTCAACCCCGCATTGCAGCCGAAATGAATTTCGCCCGGTTCGAAGTTTAGTCTTCTCTCTCTCTCTTTTTATCGAGACGGTGAATAACGAAACCACAGCGTGGCTGGCCGGCAGCTCTGGACCGCAATGTTGTTGCGGCAACAGGGATTAGTTTGTCAGCTGGCAACGAGACGGCAGTGTGCTAAGAATTTTTTTTTCAAAATCGGTTTCCACTCTTCCTTAACGCAAATGTGGGTAAGCCTCCTTTAATATAACCTTCATAATCACTAAAACCATTAGCTTAATTAGTACATAAGCGTATAGCCCGAACGGGTAGTAAGACGCGGCGCTAAAAAAAAACTATTGATATAAAAGTTCACAGCCATAGTAGTGATCGTTGAGGTGTGTGTGTGTGTGTGCGCACGCGCGCGCGCTTCAGATGATGACTTGAAAGTTTAAACCTCTATGAGGTCAACATTAATCTTCACCCTGCCCAAAACTACTCAGGATATAAGGTGCCATCCTTGACTTACGCAAGGCTTCAACCCCCCCCCCCGCCCGATTTTTGATCACCCTCTTTCTTTTGTAATTTTTTACGATATGGTAAATTAGATTATTTTAATTATTAAATTATTTTTAAAATAGTTTAAATGCAGTAAATAAGTGAAATGAAGTGGAATGTTATAATTAATAAATTTAAATTTGTTTTCTGCCACAGAAAAAAGTCTCACCATAAATATTGATAAAAAAAACCTTATGTAAGTATTATTCAGACACCCGTCCCCCCGTCGTAAGAAAATGCTGAAACCTCCCTCCCCTGCCAAAAACACTTAAGTAATTTAAGGACGGCCCCTAAAAGAGTTTTGGAGTTTATTAAAAGTGTGATACCATCTGCTAGCTCCTACAGTAAATACTAATTATATTTAAATTATTAGTTAACACCCGCTTCGGTGTTGTGTAGCCCTAACGGGTAGTAAGACACGGTGACAAAAAAAAAGTTAACCCAAATATGACAAGATGGGAAGGATAACATTTAAAGAAATTACTAAGCATTCGATTGGAAAGGAGAGCGAGAGAGAGGGTTAATTTTATGTTAAGGAGGAAATGTTCTTAGTGAAGCCGATCGAGGTAGAACCCAAGCATTCCAAGTTAAGAGTCAGGCGTGATAACTGCTCACCGATCCCAGCCGATAATGTTACAAAATGATCGATAAACTAAATAGGGTGAAAGATGAACACCCATGAATTATATATATATATCATTAGGACAGGGATGAAGAAGGCAGAATTTTGAGAAAGTGTATCCTCATTTCCGTTGAACGAGAGTGAGTTACCATTTCTGTGATTTAAAAAAACACCTAAGTAAGCTTATACCAGTCACTGGAGTCGAAGCCCGACCTCCCCCGTCGCAGTACCCAGTCCAGCTACGTCCTGGGATGAGCGTGCCCCTAAAAAAAGTGCTTGCAATAAAACAACAACATTGATAAAGTTCCTTCAACCTGTGACTAAAGGAACTTACATCCGCAAATAACACCCTTAGCTCCGGAATAGGGTGTCGTGACATCGGTTAACTGAGAACAAAAGTGAGGTCAAGTTGCACGAGTCCGGGGGGGTCTGTCGGTTAGAGTTACCGTCCAGGTTTCTCCTGACTTCCAATTGTTTATCCCCAAACCCATCTCACCCTTTCCAACCTCCCCTAGAAACTGCGCGGAGTTAATCCTGAAATGTGCTCCAACTTGGTCGAAACACGAGAAATCCCCGCAGGGAGAAAATAAGAGATTACGTGGCTCTCGTTTCAGACCTACACTCCCACCCCCCTCTTCCCGAAATGACTGTACACCGCGTTACAAAATAAATAAGGACACTTTGTGTATCGAGTTCTCCAGCGGTTATATAGTCATGATTTACTAATTTTTGAACGGACGGCGAAGAAGTTTATCAATCGATTTTCTCACATTTCATCCAACCAACCTTAACCCAGAAATTGAAATGTTCCTGATTAAAATGTGCATTTCTCAAATTTACCCTTTTTTAAATTTATTTATTCTCTCACGAAATTTTTTAACATTAATAAAGATATTTAACACTGTTTTTTTTTAATATTTATTTAAATTCTACTCGTTAAAATATAAATATCACAAAAATAAACATTAATTAATTTGATATAGTTTTAATCTCGTTTATATTTAGCGTTCTCTAATTAAGGTGGAATGGAAGGCGACGCTAGAAAAGGTCAGTGTTGTTGCAGTTTTTTTTATAGCGAACAATTTTGTTCGTTCAAATAAATAAAATGCTGCTCCAGTAGAAACACAGTCTAATGTTCTACACATGATGACCTCAACAGTTTCAGGATATTTGTCATGAGTACATTAATGCTAGCATTTGATGAGAAACTTTTTTAAACGAGGAAAAGTTATCATCGAATTCCAGAACATTATTGAAAGGAATTCAAGAACCCAGTCAGGCTATACGCATATGTATCGATTATGCTAATGTGTTAGGGATAAGTAAGGTTGAATTCAAAGGAAGTGTATCCGCATTTGTGTGAAGGGAGATCGGATAACCGATTAGAAAACTATCGTTAGAAAGACCGACTAGGAATCGAACCTGATCTCCCTATCATCGGTAGTCATTTTGCCATTTAAATGCTACATAATACAGTGGCCATAGATTACGATGGAGTGAAGGAGGTTACATAATGATGAATTACATACCTGTACTCATCACAAGACATTGTTAGGATAATCAAGTCTCGTAGATTACGGTGGGCAGGACATGCAGCGCGAATGGGGGATTCTAGATAGAACCTTGTCCAAGGTATTAACTGGCAAATCCAATGGAAAGAGACCATTGGGAAAACCTAGACGTGGATGGGAGAATAACATTAGATTGGACCTGAAATAAATAGGGTGTAATGAGGTAGACTGTATAGAATTAGTTCAAGATAGAGAGAGGGTGTAATGAGATGAATGGGATATAACTAGCTCAAGATAGAGATAGGGTGTAATGAGGTGGACTGGATAGAGCTAGCTCAAGATAGGGATATGGTGTAGTGAGGTGAATGGGATATAACTAGCTCAAGATATAGATAGGGTGTATTGAGGTGGATTTGATAGAACTAGCTCGATAGAGATAGGGTGTAATGAGGTGAACGGATAGAACTAGCTCAAGATAGAGATAGTGTGTAATGAGGTGGACTGGTTAGAACTAGCTCAAGATAGGGATAGGTGGCGTACTTTGTAAGTGCAGCAATGAACTTTCGAGTTACTAATGTCATAGAGTCAGTAAGTAGGTGTGGATTTTACATTAATATGTTTAGCACTTTATCATTTGCCTATTGCACACAACAGTGTTGAAACCAATTGTCTGATTTAAAACTTACATATACGCACACGTACACACACCCATACACGCACACAAATACAAATAACACCTAATACTGAAAGATGTCACTTCGTGCGATATTGAATTCCATCTATTTATCATAAACTTGTTAATATATAGGATTTCCATCAATTCATTGAATTTGAAACACCAAAATGAGTTTATTTCATGTAAATGTAGCCTTTAAGAAGGTTTACTGTGTTTGAAAAATAATAGATTCAAAAAAGTTAGTAACCATATATTTCACATCTAACTTGTTCCAAACTAGACCAGAAAAAACAAACATATAAATTGATTTAGAAATAAACTTTTCAAACTATTATAACTAAAATAATAGTACATTTTTCTTCGTTTTATTGAAAAGTTGTGGAACAACCTGTTTTCAAACCAGATGCGATATTAGCATATTGCGCTTGCGCACAGCCACCGGACGCAAGTCAGCGCGCTAGCTGGAGATCTTACGGTTCAACTTGACCCTTGACCCGGCCAACTATTGCCAATCGAGATTTCTGAACATCAATGACGTTTCGTGTAGTATTACCAGGGTAGTCAGAGTTTGTTTAAACTGTACTTGTGAATTGTTCTCATCAATCAATAGAACATTTTTATTAATCAGGTCTGAACCCAAATGCACCCCCATGTATAGTAGAGCCTATGTGTGATGGTCAAATGGGGACCTAGATTGGTACAGTCACAGGTACAGTATAAACAAGCTCTGATTGCCCCGGCAACGCCATGAAAGGACTGAACCTGGACCAAACTTTTACCTCCAGAATGATAAATAAAGGAGAAATATGAAGTAAGGTGAAGGTAAAGAAAGACGAAGAGAAAGGTATAGAAAGGCGAAGAGCAAGGCTTAGTAAGGCGAAGAGAAAGATGAAGGAAGGGAGATGAAAAGAAAGAAAGGCGACGAGCAAGGTAAAGGAAGACGAAGAGAGATATTAAGGAAGGCGAAGAGAAAGATGAAAGAAGGCGAGGAGCAAGATGAAGGAAGCTGAAGAGAAAGAAAGACTACGAGCAATGTAAAGGTTGGTGAAGAAAAAATTAAGTAAAGCGAAGAGAAAGTAATATGAAGAGCTAGGTAAAGGAAGTGAAGAGTAAGGTAAAGCAAGGAGAGGAGTAAGATAAAGGAAAGCGAAGTGAAAGGTAAAGGAAGGCGAAGAGCAAGTTAAAGAAAAAGAGAGAAAGTGTAGAGCAAGGTATAAGAAGGCGATGAGCAAAGTAAGTAAAGAGGAAAGGCAAGGTAAAATGGGGCGAAGTGCAAGGTAAAGAAAGATGAAGAACAAGGCAAAGGGAGACTAACAGTAGGATAGAGAAAAAGAGAAAAGTAAAAGAGAGAGAATTAGATGGTAAAGAACAAAACACACAACGAAGTTATAACACCCCACTCTCCCCCAATTCCTCCCAGCAGGGTACTGAATGGAGCGGTGTAACCATGTCCCGCAGGGTAGATGATCTACCAACATCACGACTACTGTGTGGGCGGACAGGTGAACGAACATCTGGTCGCCGAGCCGCCTCTACACCAAATCCACCGGTCGACCGGCCCACTCCAAACCACATTGAACACAATATTTACGTGTAACCTGGCGGGTCCATTGAATATTCCTTGTCGTGGTCCATTGATGACCTTCACCTTAGTAAAGAGAAGACGATAAAAAAAACTATTTTTATATGCACCGTGCCTCACTACCCTGTGTCTTCATTTGCGAATAGAAAGATCGGGAAACCGTTAAGGAAAAACCACCCTCAGTACACCCTGCCGATATCCAACTCCCAATCCCCCTTTCATATATATATATTATTATTATTATTATTATATCGAGGAGTTATACGTGCACTTTTGGAACCGTATGATAATGTCAGCACACAACTTAACTTAAACCCTGAACTAGAAAGCTGAAATTTTGCAGGCAGGTAGTAGCCCCTAACTCTAAGGGGTGCAGAAATATTTAGTTACAAAAAATTCCTAAGGGGCTTCACAAAATGGAGGGGAGGAGGTTTCCAGAAAAACAAAGTCAAAATACTCTCAAAGCCCACTATAATACGTGGTGGCCAAAAAGCGGGGAATTTACTTTTAAAAAAACGAATAAGTATGTACCAAAAAATGTTGTTTATGATGAAATTTTCAAATTGAGAAAAAGTTTTTGACTTTTATTAGAGTAATTATTTTATCCACTATAGAGTCTTTAATTGAAATGCGCCTCCCAGATTTTGAGGACCACTCAAAATTATTTTCATTTGCGATCATTGTCCAATAAATGCCAATGGGATACATTTAACGACTAGAAACGAAGCCGTTGATTTTTAAGCGGGTATTATGCTAGTAACATAATTAATCACACTTTCCATCTTTATTACCGAAACAATGCAATTAAATCACAAATGACAACCATTAGATGCAAAGCCGGACTAGGTCCATCCAGAGAAAAAACAAATATTTTATCCAAAATTATTCACCCGCGTGTCCCTCCCAAATTAAGTCCGCTTCGGGATCGCAGTAAAAAAAATAGTATTCGAAAAACAAAGGATATGAATATTTATAATTATTAAGGACTACTTTGAGATGTTTCTAAGATAGTTGAAATTTTTTTTTTTTCACCGCGTCTTACTACGCATTCGGTTTATACGCTTAAGTACTAATTACACTAATGGATTAGGAATTGGGAAGGTTGAATTTAGAGGAAGTGAACCCGCATTTTCGTGGAGGGAGAGTGGAAAACCATTTAGGAAAAATCACCCCAGTTCACCCGACCGAGATTCGAACCTCGATCTTCTCGTCCTCGGTGGTCTGGCTCAACGCGACAGGCGCGTTAGCCAACTACGCCACCGAGGCGGGTTTGAAAAATGTTCACGGAATCGTCTATAGCTACGTTTCTTAAAATGTGATACTGAACCACTGGTGGTCCGCGGTGGCCAATCAAGTGGTCCGCAAAATCTCAAAAAGTTTCGTAATAAAAATTAATTAAAGAATGTTGATCACCTATTATAACACAAACATTTAAAATGCAAAAGATTAAACATGAAATATCCACACTATGCTCTAGTTCTTTTCTCGGTAGACATAAGTCAAATAGAAAAGGATGTATGTATCAACCTTAAGTCAACAAATTTTAGCAATTATTTATCAAAAATAATAAGGTTTAGAATGTCAAAGATAGTTAAAAAAAGTTCTTACTTAGTAAATCAATGTAACTATATGATATCTTTGTTCAGCATCTCATTAAATAAATTTATTTTATTCTTGAGTTTATAGTTGTAAAATGGGATCGGCTAAATATAATGTTTTTTTTCTGCGTAGCTTTTAAACACCCCGCTCCCCCTAATCATAAGGTCCCCTCCCTTCCTACTCACAGGGCCACGGGGGTTCCCCAGTGCGCATAGTTCCATTTAGTGGTCCTCCTAGAAAACTTTGAGAAATACTGGTATGGAAACATATAAAATGGTTTCCGGTTGTGTACAAATTAGTTTTTTATGAGAAAGTTTTATTACTACAATTCATAGATTATTTATAAATGCTATCAAGGGCAAACCCAGAATTTTACTTTGCAACGGGAGAGTAGGAGGTGTACATAAATTTATTTTGAATCACTGCAATCCGTTCGGGTTATACACACTACGATAATTACGTTAGTGGACTATGTATGAAGAAGATAAAATTGAGAGTAAAATGCACCCGCATGATTTAGAATAAATAATCGAGATTTAATAACAATTTGTTTTAAAGTATACTGCCGTCATTTAACAAAGTATATTTTGTAAATAAATTGCTGCAATTTCTGTGTGCCATCATTTTTATACGTTTCAAGATTAATGTATTTTATATAATGCATAGAATTTCAGATGAAACCTCAAATTTGAATTTAACACCTTTATTATTTCATTCAAAACCATACCAACAATTTATTAAAGTTTTTATAGCAACAATTTTTTATCTTTTTTTTTTTCAGAACACTAGGATGAACAAACTTTTTAAAAGTTTTTTTTTAACCAACTTTTAAAAACATTTCTCCAGTTTTGCATACGAAAACCCGTGTCTTACTCTTACGAAAAAGTTTGGTAATACCCTCGTAAAACTAAGGATGCTATAACAGTATGAACAAAGGTCACATTACTGATACTGACATGGTTAAATTTTGTTTAGGAACTTGAGAGATAGGCTTCGTTTTTAAACTGTTTATGTTGGGCAAAAGTTTGTGGGCGCTCCTGCGACTATATTTACAGGATGGTCCAATAACAAAGAAAGATTTAAAAAATAAACTAGTTATGAGATCCTCGAAACCTCAAGGAAGGCGAAGGAGAAAGATGAATGAAGGCGAGGAGCAAGATGAAGGAAGCTGAAGAGAAAGAAAGGCGACGAGCAATGTAAAGGATGGCGAGGAAAAAAAAAATTAAGTAAGGCGAAGAGAAATTTTATATTTAAATAAAAAATAAGTCTCATGCTCTAATAAAAAATAAGCCTCGTGCTCTCTTCCATCCCACCTTAAGGTGGCCACCTCGGTCAGCGATAAAGTAATAACCATTCTCAGGCCAAACGGCTTAAAATACAATGGTCTGTGGTTTTTTCCTGGAACTACTTCTCTATTATGTATAAGCTTATACTTCATTTCACCCTTCACCTAAAACTATTCCTTGTCAACTCAATAAGAGAGAGGGAAAAAAAAAAGCTAGGAAACTTCTCATCTCAAGGTAAAGAGGAAAGCTCGCTGCTAGTTCTCAAATATCTTAAAATTTTGTTGTTGTGGGCCAATCAAAAAATTAATGTATTAGTTAGAGGAAGGATACATCTAGAGCCTTTTTCAACGAGTCTAGTCTCATAGCTCCACGAATATTACTAAACGGTCGTTTAAAAAATGAGCTAGTTTCACATTTTCACACATTATTTTCTATTAATTAAACTCAAACTATAGGATTGTTAAGGAAACAGAGCCCTGTTGGAATATTTCAACTTTATTTTGACGTGAACCATATTTTGAAATAACGCATCATAGAATTAAATATTGCGTTAGAGCTGAACGCCTGCGCGGCAATTTCTCGCTTCTCCTTCCACGCAAATAAGGGCAAATTTATTGTAAATTCAACTTTCTTGATTCATATCTTATTAGCGCTCGGACGGGTAGTGAATTGCTGCTGCTGCAAAAAAAAAAGATTGAATAAAAAGAATGTCGTTTTCATGATCTTATTTTATCGAGCGTTAACGGAACAAATCGAAACCATGACTGACCTTGCTGCAAGACGTAGGTCAAGTTGTTGTATAGGAAGCCTATCCATAAATCAAAAGATGATCGGTGAAGGTCTTTAAGGACCTTACTAAATAAAAAGGAGGAAAACTAAATCAAGCAACGTACCATTGACTAGATGGGTCACAAGAAATGGCTTATTGAATGTCATAGAAGAAAAAGTGGAAGGAAAAAGGGAACCAGAGGAGACCACGAATGTATTTGATTGATGAGAATCTATATAAAATATATAAAAAGAAGCTGCTAATAGGACATACTGGAGCGATTTCAACAAGACAATGGATCTATCGAAAGACAGTACACCTGTTGATATTGTACACCTTATCTCAATCAGTAGCGTGTCTGTCTATGAGCTATGGGTCCTGGATTCAATTCCTGGTATGGCAAAAAAAAAATCATTGGGTAGATATGGCTTCCCCCTCTTTTCAAATTGATAAATTAACGATCGGGGGCTGTATGTTATGTGTGTTCTAGATATAAGTTAGTTTATAAGTCATGTGCTGATATAATCAGTCAGTTCAGAAAGTTCACGTTAAATTATATCAAACAAATTAAAAAGCACCTGTTGATGATGATAGTAATAATAATAATAGTCATCATCATCATGATTGTCTAAAAAAGCACACACAAACAAGTAACCCGTTCATCTAACCGACGAAGCTGTCCAGAAGAGCAGCCAATGGGAACTATAAAGCGGTTCTTAGTGGCCCTCAACCCCTCCTCGCCGCCAAAATGATCATGACAGTAAGTAGCTTACACTCCCTACATGACTGGAGGAGGGGAATATAAGAGAGAAAAGCCGCAAGAGATGAAGCTGGAGGGAGGTTATGTTGAGAGGAAGAAGGGAGAGGGTAAAAAACACAAGCAGCGGCGGTCTGATATTTTCTCTTTGGCTATCTCTAAAAACACCCCCAACCCCTTTTCACCACGACCCTTCCAAACCAGAAGTTCATCCGTAGAAAGTCCCGCGGGTTTCAGGGGATGATAGGGCTATGTACTCCTTCCTCCCCTCACTTTCTTATTCCCTCCAAAAGAAAATATTTTCATGGGTGACGTTTTAATTTCTCCGCTTTTTTACTTTCTCTCTATCTTACAGGTAGAGAAAGTAAGGTGATCGTCAAAAAATTCGAACTTGAGATTTTGATGAATTTTGACGTTTCATGACTTCCTGAATCCGAAAAAGTGGTTTTTGAATTTCCGTCTGTCTGTCTGTCTGTCTGTACCTCCAACTAGAGCCTAAACTATTTTACCGATTGAGCTGAAACTTGATATCTAGGGTTTTCATAGGGTTGCCCCGAGGGGTTTTTGGAATTGGATATCTACCCCTAAAATTAAGGGTAGTTTACTGAAGGGCAAAAAGAGAAAAAGTCGATTTTCTCAAAATCGGCTCTAACGATTTTGATTAAATTTCATTTATGAACATTAATAAATATTCCAAACAAAATGGCTACTCTCAATATTTCGGCAAAATGGCTTTAAGGGCTCCGGTCTGATGCGTAAATTAACATTTTTTATAATAGCTCCGAAACTATTTGAGATATGAAATTACTTAGCATTACAAATATGTATATATATTTATAATACAAATATTTTATTCGAAACATATTTTTATAAAATCAATAATTTTCAATCTATACGCAATTATATATATATTTTTAACTTTTTGGACATTAAAGCTTAAGTATTGCGATCGTAAAAAAAACTAACCTGAAATGTTGATGGATGTCGACGTCTCATGACCCCCCGAACCCTAAAAAATAGTCTTTGCAATGCCGTCTGTCTGTGTGTCTATTAAAACTTAAAATTAAGGGTAGTTTACTGAAGGGCAAAAAGAGAAAAAGTCGATTTTCTCAAAATCGGCTCTAACGATTTTGATTAAATTTCATTTATAAACATTAATAAATATTCCAAACAAAATGGCTACCCTCAATATTTCGGCAAAATGGCTTTAAGGGCTCCGGTCTGATGCGTCAATTAACATTTTTTATAATAGCTCCGAAACTATTTGAGATATGAAATTACTTAGCATTACAAATATGTATATATATTTATAATACAGATATTTTATCCGAAACATATTTTTATAAAATCAATAACTTTCAATCTATACGCAATTATATGAATTTTTTTAACTTTTTGGACATTAAAGTTTAAGTATTGCGACCGTAAAAAAAAACTAACCTGAAATGTTGATGGATGTCGACGTCTCATGACCCCCCGAACCCTAAAAAATAGTCTTTGCAATGCCGTCTGTCTGTGTGTCTATAAAAACTTAAAATTAAGGGTAGTTTACTGAAGGGCGAAAAGAGAAAAATTTGGTTTTCTCAAAATCTGCTCAAACGATTTTGATTAAAATTCGTATCTAGGCGTTGATTAAGATTATAAATAAACTGGCTATTTTCATTTTCCTATGAAAATGATTTTTAGGGTACTTTACAGAAGCGTTAATTTCCGTATCTCCACAACTATTTGAGAAACTAAACAACTTATCATTGCAAAATTGTAGGACTATTAGAAATAAAAAACTTTTATTTGACATATATTTTTATAAAAGCAACAGTTTCTGAGATATTTGCAAATATATTAATACAATTTTGTGAGCTTTAGTTGTAAACATATACTACTTAAGTCTTAACGCAATAATTCTCCAATGCCATAGAGTAATTAAATATAAGTATCTAAAAAAGTATGTTATTTTTCCTTAAATCTCTTAGGAGAAATGTTTGCATAGCAATGATCTATCTCCATTTTAGACTCAATAGTCAATATTTACATTTTTTATTGGTCAAAATGTATATATGAATAATTAAATATCAATGCGATGACTTGAAGATCTGCAACACCTTATAAAATGTTAAAACTTTAACCAGAATCGAAATTTTAATACGAAGTGTTGACCCTTGTGGAAGACATTAAACTGTTTGAAATGCTCTTAGGTGAACAAAGATGCGCCTCTTTTCTCATTGATTATATATCATTGTATATTATTTTATGCGTGTTCTTATGTGGAGTGGTGATGATACAATGTACATTATTCCGTTCAGAAATCTTACGAGTTTATAGAAAGAGAGAGAAAGTCTGTGCGGTGCGCCGTACCATTTTTTTAAATTTTTTTTTTAGTTTGTGCAAGTTTGTAGCCATGGCGTATCAAATCTTATTTTTGCAATAATTAATTGCCACATAATTTATTCCATTCCAACCAGCTTTCGTGGCCTAAGGGCCTCACTTTCTCTATAGACTTGAGTGCCGATGATGGGGAGATGGGGGTTTGAATCTCAGTCGGGTCGGGGGAAGGGAGGGGGCGCAAAAAACTTATAAAATACACAGATATAGTCCTATTCTCATAGGAAGGCCCTTTAGTAATTTATACAAACTTTTTTGCTGACAAAATTGATAGGAAATAATTATATTATTGGTGTTATTTTATTGATTATATGATAAAATGACAGCTACAGATAATATGATCTGTTGTATTAATACGCGAAAATATGCATTGTTTTTAATATCACCTCGCCTTACTACCCATCCGGGCTATACGCATACATACTAATTGCACTAATACGTTAGAGATCAGTAATGTTTAGTTTAGATTAAATGTATCCGCATTTGCGTAGAGGGAAAGTGGAAAACCAACTGGGGGAAAAAACCTCAGTACACCCAATCAGAATTCGAATCTCGATCTACCCGTCATCGATACTCTAGTCTACTGCGGGAGTGACTACTTAGATCATGCGGCCACCAAAGTGGGTATGCATCTAGTTAGCTTTTCCAGCTGTCATAAAATAATTTATTTCCTATTAAAATTGGTGTGTGTTTATCTACATTTGAAATGTGTCATAGGTCCGTGTTGCACGCAGCTTCTCCCCTTGGTATACATGGCCGCTTGTTCAGGAGCCGAATCAAAATAAGAGTCTCCGCTTAGCCGAGGTGGAATATTAACCCCCAACACCCCAACCACCGCTCTTATTACACATACTAGCTAAGTTGAGACGGAAAAGTCCCATCAATGTGGCTGATAAGATGTGAGCGGAAAAAAAAGTTTGTCTTTTTTTTCCGGAAGATTCTTCATTTTAGAAAAATATTATTTTGTTTCGGAAAGTTTGTTTCAGAAAGTTAGAATTTATCATTTAGTTAAATTATCCTGAATACGTTTACATCAAATGAGTTATAATAAAAGCTATAACAGTTGAATGTATCAATAACGTAGGGTCAAAATAATATGTTAGTAGTTCCATATTATAATCAAAGCCTTAAGGAATATAATCGCCCCGTGGTAATCAATATAAAATAATTTAAAGATTTGCTTAAGTATTTACTAACAACCCCCTTCCAGTCATAATAAACCCTCATCCCCAGACACCCTTTTGGAGTTTTATGTGTATGTGTAAATCTTCATCTTTAGAGCAGTGTTTTTCCACCGGTGTGCCGCGGGAGTTTGTGGGTAGATCGTAAAGAAGCGGGAAAGAAAAAAATTGAGGAATAAAACGAAATATTTTAAAATTCGTGATTAACATTGTTTTTAAAATAACACACACACACAATGATTAGAAATTTAGATGTTCAACTTTTAAAACACAATCTTGATACTAGGTTTTTAAATAATGATTCAATCTCTTTTGAAAAAACTTATGAAGTGTGCTCAGCTCTAGTTGTTCAGAGTGTTTCTCTTATGTTCATATCTAGTTGTTTAGAGTGTTTCTCTTATGTTCATATCTAGTGACTGAGTGTCCTTAGATCTAGTTGTTCAGAGTGTTTCTCTTATGTTCATATCTAGTTGTTTAGAGTGTTTCTCTTATGTTCATATCTAGTGACTGAGTGTCCTTAGATCTAGTTGTTCAGAGTGTTTCTCTTATGTTCATATCTAGTGACTGAGTATGTTCAACTCTAGTTGTTTAGAGTGTTTCTCTTATGTCCATATCTAGTGACTGAGTGTCCTTAGATCTAGTTGTTTAGAGTGTTTCTCTTATGTTCATATCTAGTGACTGAGTGTCCTTAGATCTAGTTGTTCAGAGTGTTTCTCTTATGTTCATATCTAGTGACTGAGTATGTTCAACTCTAGTTGTTTAGAGTGTTTCTCTTATGTCCATATCTAGTGACTGAGTGTCCTTAGATCTAGTTGTTTAGAGTGTTTCTCTTATGTTCATATCTAGTGACTGAGTGTCCTTAGATCTAGTTGTTCAGAGTGTTTCTCTTATGTTCATATCTAGTGACTGAGTGTCCTTAGATCTAGTTGTTCAGAGTGTTTCTCTTATGTCCATATCTAGTGACTGAGTGTCCTTAGATCTAGTTGTTTAGAGTGTTTCTCTTATGTTCATATCTAGTGACTGAGTGTCCTTAGATCTAGTTGTTCAGAGTGTTTCTCTTATGTTCATATCTAGTGACTGAGTGTCCTTAGATCTAGTTGTTCAGAGTGTTTCTCTTATGTTCATATCTAGTGACTGAGTGTCCTTAGATCTAGTTGTTCAGAGTGTTTCTCTTATGTTCATATCTAGTGACTGAGTGTCCTTAGATCTAGTTGTTCAGAGTGTTTCTCTTATGTCCATATCTAGTGACTGAGTGTCCTTAGATCTAGTTGTTCAGAGTGTTTCACTTAAGTTCATATCTAGTGACTGAGTGTGCTCAACTCTAGTTGTTCAGAGTGTTTCATTTATGTTCATATCTAGTGACTGAGTGTGCTCAACTCTAGTTGTTCAGAGTGTTTTTCTTATTTTCATATCTAGTGACTGAGTGTCCTTAGCTCTAGTTGTTCAGAGTGTTTCTCTTATGTTCATATCTAGTGACTGAGTATGTTCAACTCTAGTTGTTAATAGTGTTTCTCCTAATATCTACTTCTCAACTTATCTGAGACGAGCTACAAGATTATTATTTTTTAAGATACAAGAACAACAAAAGTTCGATTTTGGTTTGGAAGGGTTGGGAAGGTTTGTTTATACTCGCGAGTGGCTGGAGTTCATGAAATGTTTGGTAGAAACACAACGACGAATATACTGTCGGGGCTTTCGAAAACATTATTTTTTTGTCTTTTTGTATATATATATTTTTTAAACATTCCTTTTTGATGGTCATCGATAACGTTCTGAGTTTTATTTACTAACTCCATTTTATAAAGATGTTTTATTTGTAAGGCTTTTTTGGTGACGTCTCTTTTTCATTCTCAACGTCTTGATAAAGAGTTTAGTAGCCCGCTTTGGTGTCCGCATGGTCTAAGAAGTCACTCTTACAATATATTAGGCTAATGATGTCGGAGAGTTTGAATCGCAGTCGAGTCTACTGAGGGTAGTGATGTGAGACAGAAAATGTTCCAAAACGGAAATTTTTTAATTATTATTTCTGTAAAATAGTTTTAATTGATTAAATGGATAATAATAATTAGTTATAGTGGTAGTAGTAATAGTAAAGAAACACCTGCTTCGGTGGCCCCATGGTTTAATCTGCTACTCTCGTGTTAGACTAGACTGCCGATGACAGGGAGCTCGGGGATCAATCCCGGTCGGGTGCACTGAGGGTGGTTTTACCTAAATTGTTTTTCCCACGCTCACTTAACGCAAATGTAAATGCAATTCCTCTAAATTCAACCTTCCTCATCCCTAAGACATTAGCGTAATTAGTACATAAGCGTATAACCCGAACGAGTAGTAAGACGTGGTGCTAAAAAAAACAGTAGAAAGGAAACAAATGAATGCGAGCCGTTGTAGACCCGTTTAGTTCATAAATCATAATTCAATTTTTTATCATCAATAAGTTAATTAAAACCATTTTAAGGATGGCCCAACATTTGTCTCCAACCCCCACCCCCATCCACCCTGCTCCCTATCTACCCCTCCTTCACCACCATGTCCTCTCTAAAATAGGCTCTAAGTGCCACCTCTGTAATTTAACCCCTCCCCCGCAAGCCGCCACTTCAGAAAATTTTACGATTCAAACTTTCCCGGGAGTTTTTAATCTCTAGCTAAGGGTAGTTTTCCTAAATGTTTTCTCACGTTTACAAGCAAATGCAGGCACACTTCTTCTAAATTTAACCGCTCTCATGTCTTATCTTTAAGCGTAATTAGTAAATATGTGTATACCTCGGACGGGTAGTAAGACGAGATTATAGAAGAAAAGTGGTCATGCTGACTTGATGTATTTGTTAGATACCGAGTTCTTACTCATATCAATCATCAACTGTTTCCAGCCTGTGACCGGGTCAGTTTAGTAAAATGCCTCAATCTTCCTATATCCTTCCACCATTCTTCCTCCTTTAATTGCTTCCATTCTTATCTTACTCTCACTTGCACACTTTCTGTTATCTGCTCCTGCCATCTCTTTCTTGGCTTCCCTAACGGTCTTTTTCCATGTTCTTACCTAAAGATCTAATAACATTTTATGAAGTGTCAGATAAGGGGCCTTCTTGTGGCGATCAGACTATACATTGAGGTAGGTTGTTTGGCTCAGTTGAGTGGCCTGTACCGCGAGACATACATACACACACACACACACACACACACACTCACACACACTCACACTCACACACACTCACACACACACACACACACACACACATGCACAAGCTCGGAGGCATCGATTCTTAACGACCTTTTCTTCGACAAAATGACGTGAGTACTGGAAGGAGTAGGGAGGGAAGGGGACGGTAAAGCTCACTTCAAGGTACCCGCAACCTTCGGGATTCTTCTTCCTCCTTCCTATTGAAAACCAGGGGCAAGTTTGTCAGATACATCCACAACATGTGTTCCTACAACCCACTTCCGGAGCAGGCGCTTCCGATCGGCAAGATAGCAACATTGAACTAACAAGAAGATGCAGACATAACTTACCTGTAGAGGGCAGGTACTTAGGAAGAATCTGTGTCTCTGTTATAAGTACTCTACCAGGGAAGTTAATGTATGTTGGGTTGGTAACACCAAGGTTATCAGTTTGCTCTAAAGAGACAGTGTGATATGTAGTTAATAGTTATCATCTGTGCGTGAAACAATGCTGTTACGATACAAGCCGTTAATATAATAACAATGCTAGTCTCAAGTTAATTACTATTATGTCTTTCAACTAACACGTAGTACACAAAACATGGCGCAGTCGTTTGCACATTACATACAATATAAATTTATTTACGTGTACAAATAAATACGTATCTTGAAAACTGTTGTAACATCAAGGATAATCATGGCGGATTCAAACATGCCGAGTGTGTTTAGTTTGACAGCAAATGTGAGTGAAAACTGGCGCAAATTTAAGCAGAACTTTGAAATGTATAGGGCTATGTTAGCTTCGGGAAAAACTGAAAAGTCATCGGAAGTGAAAGCAGCAATACTTCTAAACCTTGCTGGAGAAGAAGCTGTGGAAGTAAAAAACACATCCAAGCTAACTGATACAGAACGTAAAGACTACAGTACATTACTGGCTGCATTTGAGGCATATGCCAAACCAAAGGAAAACGTGCCATATGAACGATTTATGCTGTATTCTCGTAAACAAAAAACGGGAGAACCTTTTGACCATTTTGTAACAAACTTTAGGAAACTAATTCAGACATGTAAGTTTAGTGATCAATCTGATGACATTGTTCGGGATTGCATTTTCACGGGGATAAATGATCCTGCATTGCAAAAAGAACTTTTACAGGCGGTAAGCCTGACGTTAGAAAAGGCCTTTGACCTAGCGAAAGTGGCTGAGGTTAGTCGAGAGCAACTAAGCCACCTACAAACGTCAACATCGTCAACTCCAGTTCTAAGCTCAGTGCCGGTTGCTGTGGACATTGTGCGTAGTCATTTCAAGAGTCGTAAACGAGAGAAATATCCAGAGTCATCGATATACATATTTAAATGTCGCTGGTGTGACACTACTCATGAAAGGCGTCAATGTCCAGCATATGGTAAACAATGCTCAAAATGTAGCAAACGTGATCATTTTGCTATTGTATGTCAAAACATCAGACAAACGAAGACTTTACAACACAATGATAGTGATAGTTATGGCGAACCTTTGTATGTAGACATGAATGCAGTCAAAACGACTGGATCAAAGTGGTGAACAAAGAACGATATGAAAGTACGATATGTACGATATGAAAGTGTGGCATGAAACTGTGAAGATTGAAAACAAGCCTTTGCACTTTAAACTAGATACTGGTTCAGAAGTCAATATTATTCCAATTCCCATATTTAAGAAAAGAGATAGACAGTTTAAGGTTAGGCCTACAAATGAAATGTTGGAGTCATATGAAGGTTTTAAGGTAAAGCCTCTAGGTATTGTGTATCTCAGGTGTGAGTACAATAATGTAGTGAACTAAATGGATTTCAGACTAATGGATGCTGGTGGTACTCCAATTTTAGGTCTAGATGCATGTGTGAATCTAAATCTAATCAAAAGAGTGAAAGTGGTTAAATCGGAAACTCTTGAAACTGAATTTGATATTAATCAGAGTGTCAGGAAGCTAAAGTCATAAATGAGAATAAAGAAATATTCACAGGTCTTGGAAAATTCCCCAAAAAGTGCAAAATAAACACTCGCAGGAATGCTTTGCCTCAAGCTGTAGGGTGTGTGAAAAAGTCCATGTGTCTAATAAGAAGGAGCCACTTATCCCCCACCCTGTGACTAAACTACCATTTGAAAAACTTGGTTCTGATGGATGTTCTCGAATTTGAGGGTCGGTACTATCTTGTTGTGGTTTACTATTTTTCTAAGTGGCTGGAGGAAATATTAATGCCCACTAAACAATCTCGTGACATAATAGATGCTCTCAAAATAATTTTTAGCACACATGGATTCCCAGGGTGATAATAGCGGATAGTATGCCATTTAATTCATATGAGTGTCGTTCTTTTTCTCAGGACTATGATTTTAAATTCAGAACTTCAAGCCCTCATTATCCACAGTCCAATGGGTTAGCTGAAAAGGGGGTTTATATAGGTAAGCGAATTCTCAAAAAGAGTAAGGAAGAAGGAAAGGAATACTGGCTGGCTTTTTTTATAATATCGCAACAAACCTCTCTCAGGACTCGAATTTTCACCATCTCAATTGTTAATGAGTCGTTTTGTAAGGACACGTATACCAGTTGTCACTGCAAATCTACTCTGCAAGGCAGTACCTTACGTGAGTGAACAACTTGTTGCTAAACAACGCAAAGTAAAAACACATTATGACAAAAGAGCTCCACGTAAGCCTGTTGATTTGAAAGATGGCCAAACAGTTGTTGTACAAAAAGGTAAAATATGGGAGCCAGCCCTGATTTTGCAGAGACACGAGGCTCCTCGCTCATACATTATAAGTGACAATTGGGGCAATGTATTGCGTCGTATTACAAAACATATTATGAAGCAGTATAAACATCAGCCTCGACTAACTCAGGAGTTTCATACTGATTACCAGGGTGAACTACAAAATACAGCAGATGGCTCTAATGACACTTTGAATGAGATTAGCAATACAACTCATGATGAACCCCATCATAGTGCAGATGAACCTGTTGTGGATAACGCAGCTGTGAATGAAGACAGAAGTAAGACATCTGTTGATAGCACAAATGATATAAATAGTAATGCTAAATGTGTAGTCACTAGAAGTGGACGGTGCATTGTAAAACCTACAAGATATCGATAAGGGGGAGGTGTTATAAGTACTGTACCAGGGAAGTTAATGATGTTGGGTTGGTAACACCAACGTTATCAGTTAGCTATAAATATACAATGTGATCTGTAGTTAGTAGTTATCATCTGTGCGTGAAACAATGCTGTTACAATACAGGTCATTAATATAATAATAATAATAATAATAATAATCAAGTTAATTATTATTATTATGTCTTTCAACTAACACATAGTAGTACACAAAACATTCTCGACAAGCACGAACACAACTCGATGGCCGAGTGGTCTAAAGACGTCACTTTCGGAATAAGATATAAACTACCGATGACGGGAAGATCGAGGATCAAGTTCCGGTCGGGTGTACTAAGTTTTTTTTTCCCAAAATGGTTTTCCACTCATCCTCCACGTAAATAAGAGTACTTACACTTCCTGTAAATTCCAACCGGTTCATCCTGAACCCATTAAAGTAATTAGTACTTAGACGTAAGCCCGAGCGGTGCTAAAAAAATTGTATTGTGGATCGCACAGACTTTCTCTCCCTTTTATCTCAAAATAGAAGTAGGCCTACCTGTATTTCTAAAAAACTCGAAAAATTTGTGAAACGAAATAATTAGTATTTTTGCCCCACACTCCTTCAAAGAGATTAAATGGCATAATATACATTGTTACAGTAACACCGAGCAAACAGGAGCCTCTTTGTCCACCAAAAAGCATAGCCCTCAATTTCATATTTCAAAGTGCTCCATACATAGGTCTAGGTGTTTGCTTATGGATTAGAAAAATATTGGTTTTATAAATATATATTCCAAACTAAAATATTTTTATGTTTAATAGTATTATAACTTTGCAACTGAGATATGAAATATCTTATCATTGTAAAGATATGAATGTTCAAAATTGAAACTGTCCGCTTCTCTAGAGTAACCTTAAGGTAATTTTCATGGGAAAATGAGAACTGCAATTTTGTTTGTAATGTTGAACAATACTCAAATACAAAATTTAATCAAAATCGTTAAAGCGGATTTTGAGAATCCATTTTATCTCTTTTTGGCTTTTAGTAAACTAGCCTTAATTTTAGGGCTAGATATCTGATTCCAAAAATGTATCGGGGAAACCTTATGAAAACCCTAGATACCAAGGTTTAGCCCGAACGATAAAATGGTTTCGATTCTAGTCCGAGATGGACAGAAAAATAGAATGAGAGACGGCATCGCGAAAACCACTTTTTACTAACAACATGTAGCTATAGTAAGATTCTAATAGCAAGAAAATAGAGAAAAAAATTTTATATCAACTATGTTGTAGCATCCTCAGATGAGGAGGCCACAAATAATACAAGGAAAATACCAAAACAAGGGAAACAACAAGAGTGAGTGCTCATGAGTTTAAGATCTGAAATGTTCTATTTTGAGAAACATTACACATCGAATCTCGCCACTCCCACCTGTTACTGAGAGGATCAACAAGGAGGGGGTCGTCTATCTCAAGAGAGCCCTAAAATGCATCAACCTGCCTAATATCTGATAATTACTAAAAAAAAGAAATTAGAACTAAAACCTAGGACTTGTGATATATTATTAATAAAAAATAAGGATAAGTTGTGTTGAGTCAATATTTATTACGGACAGCACAATCCAATATTTAACAGCTCTATTTAGTACCAACATTGTTGTTATGACAATATAAATAAATAATGTAGAAGTGCTTTGGAACATTACAAGAATATTAGCCCACAAGAATGGGTCCGGACAGGAATGATATTCTGCCTAATTAAAAGCTAACATAAGAGTAGTATCATTAAATATGAAAGCAATTGACTATTATAAAAAAATAGACAAGATGGCGTCGAAAAATATAGAGAACTTTTAAAGCCGTACTTATTTCAAAAGGTCATATAGCATATAATTAATTTTCAATAGAAATACCATTTTCAAATTCTAAAACTTTACTCATAACAATTACGTCGCGATCAAGTCGCAAGGAAATCTAAGCAAGGATACAAATAAGTTAACTCGAAGATCC
>CABFWB010000216.1:371841-401473 GCA_902151455.1 Timema bartmani
CCCCCCGCCCCTTTCTCCTGAGTATTTTTCTATCTTCTGATACCAAGCAAATGAACGGCTCGCCCAGGAAAAGTGAATGAGATATTTTGAATTGGAAATAATAAATTATTGCGTTCTGCCCCGGAGTAAAAAGCTACATATATCACAATTTAAACACTATTAAAAATCAGACCACCGTGAATTCACCTAGCTGTTATTCGAAACCCATCTTATTCATTTATGGCAACTAAGTGCAGTGAACAGAGTATAACGCCTTAAACAATTAGACCACTGGTGCAGGATTCATAATTTATAGTAATATGATATCACCTCCATGACTCAAGTTAAGGAGCCTTGGTTCTATTCAGTTTAGAACATTGTGTGATTTATTGGGAAACGGTCGTCCTAGTAACAAGATATTACAACTCCGGATGGTTGGTTATTTATTATCATGTTGCTGTCCTAGGTTGAGGTGGGATTGTAGGGATTGTGAATCAAAGGCGGTATTTTTTGCAGTATTCATATCAAAAGTTGTTTTTTGGTCAAAATAAATAGAATATTTCTCCATTAGAAACGTAGAGTTTAATTTTATTTACGTGGAGACCTCAACAGTTGTTGAATATCTGTAGAGGTCCTGGAAATTAATGACAACTTTTTATATTAATTTAAAAAGTTTATCGTCTAATGACGCTATGGTCATGACAGATATTCAACAACTGTTGATATCACCGTGTGAAGATAATTAATTTCTTTATTTCTGCTGGTGAAATATTTTATTTATTTTGGCTAAAAAAAAATTGTTTTCTCTAAAAACTGCAAAAACACCGACCTTATCCCGCGTCACCTACCATCACATCTTACTAATTAGGAAAAGATAAATATAAACGAGATTAAAACTTTGCCAGAGAAAATATTGTTTCTTCTATTTTTTATGGTATTATATTTTAAACAGTAGAATTAAAATAAACATTTGAAAAAAATAGTTTGCATATCTTTAGGGTTTACAGTTTTTAGAGAGGAAATAGATCAAAAGTGGGGAATTTAAGAAATTAACATTTTAATAGGGGAAATTTCAATCTCTGATTATACTACTATTTGTAGAAAATTAAACTCCATGTTTCTACTGAAGCAATATTTGATTTAATTTTGCGGGGGGAAAAAATGTTTGCTATGAAAACTCCAAAAACAATTACCTTTACTCGCTTCCCACTCCCGTCCTTTGGTTGAAACGAGTTTTAAAAAATAGCACGTTTAACACCCTTGTAAAAATAAAATAAAATAAAATCAAGGTGAAATCAAACACCCAAACGGGTAGTCACGTGATTTTAAGGCTACGTGATTATAAACGATTGAGTGTCTGGTGACGAGCGGTTGGGGTTCGAATCTCGGTCGGGTTCAATGGGGGTGATTTTATATACGTGATTTATAAAAAAAATTAGAGCACCACGTCTTCCTATCCATTCGGGTTTTACGCTTTTGTACAAATTACACTAATGGTTTTAGGGATTATAAAGGCTGAATTTAGAGTAAGTGTACCCATATTTGCATGGAGGTAGAGTGGAAAATCATTTTGGAAAAAACTAAGTACACCAGAACGGGATTCGAACCCCCACCTCCCTGTCATCGGCAGTATAGTCTATCACTAGAGTGACGGCTTGAACCATGCAGGCACTGAAACAGGTTTTATATATATTGTTAATACCTTTAAAACAACACTAATAATATAGTAAAGTATTATCAAAACAACCCTAAAACAATTTGTATCCTTCCTGTACTAAAGTTTTTTTCTTAGCTATTTAATCCATAACAGACACACCATTCAGCCCCCGGCCGTTAACTTATCATTATGAAGGGGCGGGTGAACCTACATTTCATCAATGATAAATTTGCAGGCCATGTTGGGAATCGAGCCCAGGATCTTCAGCTTAGTGGTCAAACACGCTATCAACTGAGCTAAACTGTTGTGTAAAATCAAATAGTTATATTTAATAAAAAAAAAAAGCTACTTGATCGGTTTTAATCCCGTGTCCCCCTAGAGCACAGCTATAATTCAGCCTGGAATATAACGCCTTCATAAATAAATCGGTGTGTTTCTGCGCCTTGAGAGTTTTCATTTCTCGCAGGGCTAAATAACGCTTCGGCTTATTTCGAATGTAAATGAACTAATCAAAATTCCTGGTTAGAATATCATGATTACATCTACTTTGGGTGGGGGTTCAAGGTGCACATTACTTCCGCCTTGTTCGACTTTGATTAGCCCCAACGCTTTCAAGATGGACGACCTTTAAATTGTGACGTAACATCCTTTATGTAAGAAGCCTTTGCGTGTATCTAAAACTAGTCGTATTTTTAGATACGTTCAAAGTAAAAATAAAATTAAAAGTAATTGAGGGCTCGTAAACCTTAAGAATTTCAATAGTTACACTAAGCATTTTTTTTTTTGTTACCGCGTCTTACTACTACCCGTCTGGGTTGTGCGCTTATGTACTAATTACGCTAATGGGCTAGGGATGAGGAAAGTTGAATGTAAGAGGGAGTGTACCCGAATTTGCGTGGAGGGAGAGTGAAGAACCATTTATTAAAACCCATCCTCAATACACCTTTACGGGGAATCGAACCCCAATCTCTCCATCATTGGTAGTCCATTCTATTGCGATAGTGGCGCCTTAGATTAGGAGTCTGTGACCTTTTTGAGCCCCAATTGACTTAAAAACTTATCCAATATCTTCCATAGTTTTTACACTCTTCTTTTATTTTTCTATTGTACAGTACCTCTTCTATTTATTCCTTAAATTTAATCTTTTCTCAGATATTTGCGTCCACTACCTTTCTAGACAAAAAAAATGTATTTTCATATCAAATTACTTAATCTTCTTATAACATTTTCAATCAAGTTTATTTTGGTCACATTCAAATATTATTTTAAAGTGTTTGATATATTTGCGAGCTTAGCAAACTTAAAGATCGACTTTGGCTTTTCTTACCTCCCACAATCGACATGCGACCAACGGTTTTACTTCCCCTCCTAAGGAAGTTGTGCTACGGATTTTTATCGCTCAAGAAAATGCCGTCGACCCCGGTTGGGTTTTGAGCCCACGAACATCGGGTCCTGAAGCAAACACTTTACCCCAAGACCATCGAGGTCGACACTTGATATATTACTTAATATTTATGTGTTTTGTATCACTATGCTAGCTCATTAAGTTAAATTACAGAGTTTTAAGAAGCTAATTCCTTGAATATATTTGTGCGTCCATTACATTTAATTTACTAATGCTAATAATGTATGCTTACTACTAAAAATTAAATTGCCAAAATAAAATTAATTTTAGTTCAGATACAAAAATCAAGTTTCGAAAAATGTATTTACTAAGCTAGACCACAAAAGCCAATTAACTTAAGTTTAGGTATTTAAGTCAAGTTACTACCGCAAAGTTACATGTACTCTATCTGGAGTTAAGTAACTCAACACTTTATAATGATAAAACAAGTAAAAAATTAATTTGATAAAGATCGCTATTCAGCCACCACCAAAAAAATATATAGGGGGTGGCTTAGCTTAAAATAAAGAGATGGGTAACATAGCTACACCAGTGCAAGAAGGTGCTAAGAATCATCACTCTTGGCCAACACTATTTTTTACGAAGACTTGTTGACCTGTTGAAACTGCAGTAGAATAACAACGTTTGTCACAATCAGACCAAATAACTGAAACATGAGAATAGTAATTAATTAGCAATATTCTTTAAAGTGGAAATGACATCTAGAAATGGGAATCGATCCCGGAACATTTAATTTAGTAGGCCAATGCTCCATCCAATGAGATATCTAGGATTCATCCCGTGCTCAGGGCCACTATCCACTTATATTTTAAGTCAGAGTTTGTAATGGATCTAGGAATATGATATTTAGATGCGGCAATAATCATACTAAACAATTATAATAGCTTGGCTATTTAATTCAAAATTATATATTGTAATATATACATACTATAGAGCTTATATAATATACCGATATATAGCATATTAATTTAAACCCGCTTCAGCGACAGCATGTTTTATTAAAAATCTTACTACCTGTTCTGGTTATAGGTTTATGTACTAATTACGCTAATGGTTTTAGGGATTAGGAGGGTTATATTAAGAGGAAATGTACCTGTATTTTCGTGAAGGAAGAATGAAAAATTTTTTGAAAAAACCACACTCAATACACCCGATCAAGTTTCGAACCTCGATCTCCCCATCATCGGTAGTCTACTCTGCTGCGAGAGCAGCACATTAGACCATGTGGCCACCGAAGTGGGTTGCATGGGTTAAGATGTTATTCTTGCTATAGACTGGACTCCATATGACAGGGAAATCAGGGTTCAAATCTTGGTCGGGTGAATCAAGAATTTTTTTCCAAAATGGTTTTCCATTCTTCCTTCACGAAAATGCGAGTGAACGTCCTCTAAATTCATCCATTCTCATCCCTAACACATTGTTGTGAGTAGTACACATGAATATAACCTGAATGGGTAGTAAGACGTGGTAAATTTAATTAATTATTAATTTAAACGGCGAAAAAAAAAACTAGATGATTTTATTTTATCCATATATTATATTTTTCTGAAAAGGCGTTGGTATTAAGGATATGTTATCATGAACACGCATGCTTGAACAGCTTTGCTCTCCCAGCGCTGTACGCCAAAACTTTGAACACAATTTAATGGTATTAGCATAGTTTTCCAGATGTAAGTGTATAGGTATTTTGTATTATTTTTGGTTCAAACAAACTATATGTGCAGTTTGGGCTATGAGTTTCCGAACACCCTGTATAGGTGAAATTTTTCACGAATATAATACTTTATCTCTATATGAGAAAGGTATAAAAGATATGACTTACTGTAGTTAGTAGCTCCTTGTTAAGAGTGATAAATCCTCCAAGATTAATATTGGTCTGGTCCTCCACAACAGTTGACACGAACAAGAGTTTGTAATGGATCTAGGAATATGATATTTAGATGCGGCAATAATCATACTAAACAATTATAATAGCTTGGCTATTTAATTCAAAATTATATATTGTAATATATACATACTATAGAGCTTATATAATATACCGATATATAGCATATTAATTTAAACCCGCTTCAGCGACAGCATGTTTTATTAAAAATCTTACTACCTGTTCTGGTTATAGGTTTATGTACTAATTACGCTAATGGTTTTAGGGATTAGGAGGGTTATATTAAGAGGAAATGTACCTGTATTTTCGTGAAGGAAGAATGAAAAATTTTTTGAAAAAACCACACTCAATACACCCGATCAAGTTTCGAACCTCGATCTCCCCATCATCGGTAGTCTACTCTGCTGCGAGAGCAGCACATTAGACCATGTGGCCACCGAAGTGGGTTGCATGGGTTAAGATGTTATTCTTGCTATAGACTGGACTCCATATGACAGGGAAATCAGGGTTCAAATCTTGGTCGGGTGAATCAAGAATTTTTTTCCAAAATGGTTTTCCATTCTTCCTTCACGAAAATGCGAGTGAACGTCCTCTAAATTCATCCATTCTCATCCCTAACACATTGTTGTGAGTAGTACACATGAATATAACCTGAATGGGTAGTAAGACGTGGTAAATTTAATTAATTATTAATTTAAACGGCGAAAAAAAAAACTAGATGATTTTATTTTATCCATATATTATATTTTTCTGAAAAGGCGTTGGTATTAAGGATATGTTATCATGAACACGCATGCTTGAACAGCTTTGCTCTCCCAGCGCTGTACGCCAAAACTTTGAACACAATTTAATGGTATTAGCATAGTTTTCCAGATGTAAGTGTATAGGTATTTTGTATTATTTTTGGTTCAAACAAACTATATGTGCAGTTTGGGCTATGAGTTTCCGAACACCCTGTATAGGTGAAATTTTTCACGAATATAATACTTTATCTCTATATGAGAAAGGTATAAAAGATATGACTTACTGTAGTTAGTAGCTCCTTGTTAAGAGTGATAAATCCTCCAAGATTAATATTGGTCTGGTCCTCCACAACAGTTGACACGAACTTGTTCATCTGAAATAAAAAAAAACTGTGGTAGATTGTGTGATTCCTGATATACAGGGTGTAACACGAACAGTGGGGAAGATGACCTTGACTCATTCCCTTAATTTCTCCTAAACTGCCAGGTGTGAGGGTGCTGCTAGAGGGTCGAAACCAAACCCTTCTACCTAGTGTACACACATGCATACGCATCTACACACAAATATCCGCTACATATTTATACTTACATATTATAAAGATATGGGATTTTATTGGCCCGCGATTGAGCGCCAATTATATTAATATGGGATTATATTGATGTGATATTGCCCCGCGATTGGGAGCTAATTATTAAGATATTGCCCCACTATTGGGCACCAATTATAGAGATACGGGATTTTATTGTGATATTTGCCCCACGATTGAGCACCAATTATTATGATATCGGATTTTATACTGTTGATTATGCGGATGTGGACCCGTGTATGCTTTACGGTTGAGCAGTAAGTATAACGATACCGGGTTTTATGATGATTACGACGTGTGCATACTGTATTACGCACTTGCACGCGGTTATGTTATCTGATTTTATGTAATTGATTGAAATCAGATAAAACTTGATGTTGTACACAATTTATTGATTTTATTACACCTCCACTATTGACATTGATACAGTTGTTATGTGAGATTACTATTTTTCTGTGTTAATATAACTATTTTCTGTATTTTGAGTACGGTGTTCTGTATTCTGAGTACTGTGTACTGTCTTTCTGTTAAATTACTCTGTGGATTCATAAGCACAAGCTGCTTATATATGACCAACCCCTTGCCTCTTGAACCCCTTGTCACCAGTGTTAAAACTAACTAATAGGAGAACTCTTGGTAGCCTGATGTTGGGAAGGCTATCTTCCTATTGAGTAAAGGGAGCCAGCATGTCACATGATCTTCTAATACAACGGAGTTGGTCTTTTAAAGAAAAATAAGTTTTAAAGCGCAATACATTGAAATTACTTCTGAAAACGCGTGATTCTCCATGGATGAAGTATTAAAAGTAAACCTTACATAGAGTTATTTAAAGAAAAATACACTTCATCCATGACTTTTTGAATATATTAGAGGGGTCCAAAACAATATCATTACAAGATACATACATATATACATGCGTACATATATATATTTACATACATGCTTACATACATACAAACATAAATATTGATACTTAAAAATACATTATACTACCATAAAGCCACATGGATGACTCACTCATTCACTGACATTAATGTTTATCCACTTCCAGATGAGCTAGAAACTTGAAATTTGGCTAACTTATAGCTTCTAGCCTGTAACTGACAGGAGAATTCCAAAAAGTTAAAAATTTTAAATTTAACCCCCGAAAAAAAATTCAAAATGGCGGAGCAACTTTAAAGTCGGTGAGGTATATACAATATAGTACCGGTAACTTTAAGTTGTTACGTTCAAAACAACGCTGGAATTACATTAGTTTACATGCACTCGCAAAGAAAACTTACTGGGGATTTGGGGGCAGAGCCTCCAACGAGCAAAGCGATTATATACATAGAATATATATATATATATAATTACATACATGCGTACACATATATAATTACATATATAAATACATATATATATATATATTTATTTATGTAATTATATAAGTACATAAATATTTATATACTAATACATTATTACTTTTTTTACATACATACAATTATATACAAATAACCCATCTCTGTGACATAGTTAGCTAACGCGCTAGTTTCATGTTCAACTAGACTGCCGAGGACGAGGAGATCGAGGTTCAAACCTCACTCGGGTGAACTGGGGTGGTTTTTCCTAAATTGTTTTACACTCTCCCTCCACGTAAATGCGGGTTCACTTCCTCTGTATTAAAACTTCCCAATTCCTAACCCATTAGCGTAATTAGTACTTAGATGTATAACCCTAGCGCATAGTAAGACGCGGTGCTAAATAAAAACTATATACATATATACTTTATACATACATTTATACATACACACAAAGATGCACATACACAATATGTAAATATATAAATATTTACATAAACAATTACTTACATACTTAGGTATTTAATGATAATCATACACATTATGATGTGTTTTAAGTAGTCTATATTTTACAAATTAGAACATTCGTATAATTATACAATATGATTAATAGAAAATATTACACTTATATTTTGTAGTAATGTTTTTTCCAAACAAACTGTAAAACTGTTGGCGTTGATATAAAAACTAACTAACCTGTATTAAAACGTGTTCATTCCTTTCCTCGGAAAGAACGGACGTCAGTTTCTCCAGAACGAATGCGTTGACCTGAGAAAATATAGTTCATGTTTTCACTCTCAATTTAAAAATTATGTCACTTTGTATGTGTGTGTGACTAATGCAACACCCTATTGCTATATTTTGCCAATTATATTGTTTATTTCTTATGTTCTATTTTATAGGTAAACTAGAATAAGTACAATGGCAACGCCCTTCTTTACTTCAACAGACAGGAAAAAATCTCTTCATTTTATTTCTTCCGACTCACTTTTTAATAAGTTAAAAATTTAATCAAAAATTTAAAATTCCAGTTAATTACGCTATTGGTTTTAAGGATGATGAAAGCTTTATTTATAGGAAAACATTTGCGTGGAGGCAGAATGAAAACCGTTGTGGAAAAAACCACCCTCAGTACACCCGACCGAGATTCAAACGTCGATCTACCCGTCATCGACAGTCTAGTAGTATACTGTGAAAGTAGTGCCTTAGACCATGCGACCACCAAAACGGGTGACAAGGGTTATTAACTTAAAAATTTCAGAACTCTGCATGCAGTAGATCTCGCGCAATGCTCATAACAAATAATTCAATTTATTAATATATAATGTATGTAACACAGAACATGATAATTGGGCGAGAATAAATATAATTTTTATTTACACTCTTATGTATGTATAGATGTAGGCCTGTTAAATAAGGTCTACGTGTATACATTTGAAAAATGACACCCGGATACGGAAATTGAGCCTGTCAATCTTTTCTTGGCATGATAAGCCAAAGGTCCCGGCTTCGATTCCCTTGTCGAAGTGTAATTTATAAAATTTACGAATAATTGAAGCGGCTATATCCATAACTAAAAGATAATTCCGATCTTTCAACCATATTAGAGAATTGTAGAAATTAAAGCATAGTTACAACAAAGTAAAACTATTAAAAAGCGCTGATACATATTTACAAGCACTTCATTATTTCGACGTCAAATGGCATCTTTCTCAAGCGGTAATGGACTGGTCAGAAAGTTGATTTCAGTGGTACCAACTTAATTGTTGAATAAATCTTCCTCTGGTGATATATTATTTAAGTGTTTATAAATGTGTTTTAGGATTTTTTTTAAATGTTATTTATGCTTCATTTGTCTATCAATAATAATAAACATTGATATAGTTAGTAGCTCCTTGTTAAGAGTGATAAATCCTCCAAGATTAATATTGGTCTGGTCCTCCACAACAGTTGACACGAACCTGTTCATCTGAAATTTAAAAAAAACCTGAGATAGATTGTGTGATTCCTGATATACAGGGTGTAACACGAACAGTGGGGAAGATGACCTTGACTCATTCCCTTCATTTCTCCTAAACTCCCAGGTGTGAGGGTGCTGCTAGAGGGTCGAAACCAAACCCTTCTATCGAGTGTACACACATGCATACGCATCTACACACAAATATCCGCTACATATTTATACTTACATATTATAGAGATATGGGATTTTATTGGCCCGCGATTGGGCGCCAATTATATTGATGTGATATTGCCCCGTGATTGAGAACCAATTATTAAGATATTGCCCCACTATTGGGCACCAATCATAGAGATACAGGATTTTATTGTGATATTTGCCCCACGATTGAGCAGCAATTATTATTATATCGGATTTGATACTGTTGATGATGCGGATGTGGACCCGTGTATGTCTTACGGTTGAGCAGTAAGTATAACTATACCGGTTTTTATGATGATTACGACGCGTGCATACCGTATTACGCACTTGCACGCGGTTATGTTATCTGATTTTATGTAATTGATTGAAATCAGATAAAACTTGGTGTTGTACACAATGTATTGATTTGATTACACTTTCACTATTGACATTGATACAGTTGTTATGTTATATTACTATTTTTCTGTGTTAATATAACTATTTTCTGTATTTTGAGTACTGTGTACTGTCTTTCTGTTAAATTACTCTGTGGATTCATACACACAAGCTGCTTATATATGACATACCCCTTGCTTCTTGGACTCCTTGTCACCAGTGTGAAAACTAACTAATTGGAGAACTGGCAACCTGATGTTACGAAGGCTAGCTTCCTATTGAGTAAAGGGAGCCAGCATTTCACATGATCTTCTAATACAACGGAGTTGGTCTTTTAAAGAAAAATAAGGTTTAAAGCGCAATACATTGAAATTACTTCTGAAAACGCGTGATTCTCCATGGATGAAGTATTAAAAGGAAACCTTACATAGAGTTGTTTAAAGAAAAATACACTTCATCCATGACTTTTTGAATATATTAGAGGGGTCCAAAACAATATCATTACAAGATACATACACATATATATATGCGTACATATATATATATATGCGTACATATATATATGCGTACATATATATATGCGTACATACATATATATATACATACATGCTTACATACATACAAACATAAATATTGATACTTAAAAATACATAATACTACTATAAAGCCACATGGATGACTCACTCACTCACTCACTGACATTAATATTTACCCACTTTCAGATGAGTTAGAATCTTGAAATTTGGCAAACTTATAGCTTCTAGCCTGTAACCGAAGGGAAAATTACAAAAAGTTAAAAATTTTAAATTTAACCCCCGAAAAAAATTCAAAATGGTAGAGCAACTTTAAAGTCGGTGAGGTATATACAATATACTACCGGTAACTTTAAGTTGTTACGTTCAAAACAACGCTGGAATTACATTAGTTTACATCCACTCGCAAAGAAAACTTACTGAGGATTTGGGGGCATAGCCTCCAACGAGCAAAGCGATTATATACATAGAATATATATATAATTACATACATGCGTACACATATATAATTACATACATAAATACATATGTATATTTATTTATGTATGTAATTATATTTATTTATGTATGTAATTATATAAGTACATCAATATTTATATACTAATACATTCTTACTTTTTTACATACATACAATTATATACAAATAACCCGTCTCTGTGGCATAGTTAGCTAACGCGCTATTTTCATGTTGAGCTAGACTGCCGAGGACGAGGAGCTCGAGGTTCAAACCTCACTCGGGTGAATTTGGGTGGTTTTCCCTAAATGGTTTTACACTCTCCCTCCACGTAAATGCGGGTTCACTTCCTCTGTACTAAAACTTCCCAATTCCTAACCCATTAGCGTAATTAGTACTTAGGTGTATAACCCTAGCGTATAGTAAGACGCGGTGCTAAATAAAAACTATATATACATATATACTTCATACATACATTCATTTATACATACACACAAAGATGCACATACACAATATGTAAATATATAAATAATTACATAAACAATTACTTACATACATAGGTATTTAATGATAATCATACACATTATGATGTGTTTTAAGTAGTCTCTATCTTACAAATTAGAACATTCGTATAATTATACCATATGATTAATAGAAAATATTACACTTCTATTTTGTCGTAATGTTTTTTCCAAACAATCTGTAAAACGGTTGGCGTTGATATAAAAACTAACTAACCTGTATTAAAACGTGCTTATTCCTTTCCTCGGAAAGAACGGCCGTCAGTTTCTCCAGAACGAATGCGTTGACCTGAGAAAATATAGTTCATGTTTTCACTCTCCATTTCAAAATTATGTCACTTTATATATGTGTATGACTAATGCAACACCCTATTGATCTATTTTGCCAATTATATTGTTTATTTCTTATGTTCTATTTTATAGGTAAACTAGAATAAGTACAATGGCAACGCCCTTCTTTACTTCAAACAGACAGGAAAAAAATCTCTTCATTTTATTTCTTCCGACTCACTTTTTAATAAGTTAAAAATTTAACCAAAAATTTAAAATTCCAGTTAATTACGCTATTGGTTTTAAGGATGAGGAAAGCTTTATTTATAGGAAAACATTTGCGTGGAGGCAGAATGAAAAACAGTTGTGGAAAAAAACCACCCTCAGTACACCCGACCGAGATTCAAACCTCGATCTCCCCGTCATCGCCTTAGACCATGCGACCACCGAAGCGGGTGACAAGGGTTATTAACTTTAAAATTTCAGAACTCTCCATGCAGTAGATCTCACGCAATGCTCATAATAAACAATTCAATTTATCAATATATAATGTATGTAACACAGAACATGATAATTGGGCGAGAATAAATATAATTTTTATTTACACTCTTATGTATGTACAGTAGCTCCACGACTTCTTTGGTGCTGACTGACAGCTAACAGCTGACTTCTGACACTCAACATTTAGGTATATACCTAAATTTTGGCTGTCAGAAGTTACAGCTGTTAAACACATGTTTTTTGTATATCATATGGTTCAAAGTAGGAATTAATAATTTGGTCTGGTAACGTTTCAAAGTCGTCAGCTGTCAGCTGTGAACTGTCAGTCAGCACCAAAGAAGTCGTGCATAGGGTTTATACATGTAGGCCTGTTAAATAAGGTCTACGTGTATATATTTGAAAAATGACACCCGGATACGGAAATTGAGCCTGTCAATCTTTTCTTGGCGTGATAAGCCAAAGGTCCCGTGTCCAAGTGTAATTTATAAAATTTACGAATAATTGAAGCGGCTATATCCATAACAAAAAGATAATTCCGATCTTTCAAGCATATTAGAGAATTGTAGAAATTAAAGCATAGTTACAACAAAGTAAAACTATTAAAAAGCGCTGATACATATTTACCAGCACTTCATTATTTCGACGTCAAATGGCATCTTTCTCAATCGGTAATGGACTGGTCAGAAAATTGATTTCAGTGGTACCAACTTAATTGTTGAATAAATCTTCCTCTGGTGATATATTTAAGTGTTTATAAATGTGTTTTAGGATTTTTTTTTAAATGTTATTTATGATTCATTTGTCTATCAATAATAATAAACATATTGATAATACTATGAATAATAATATGAATAACTCACCTCACCCGTGGCGTTGTTCGCCGAAATTATATTGACGTAGAGGCAAGAGAGCGACAACATCTGTAAGACAACCGCCACGACAGAGAAGACGTCGCTAAAATCCTGCTCCAACAGCTCGAATATAAGGAACACGTGAAAATACACGTTCACAACTAGATCCAGCACGTAATTGAACGTCAGGACGTTCCCGGTGTCGTGGAGGATCTCTCTCAAGGTCAGCCAGAGCCGAGGGTACTCCTTCAGGCGTGTCCTTATGGAGGAACGTCCTCTGACGACGTCCTCGTAAGCCCTCATCAGCTGATCAGCAGAAAGGCGCAGATGGTCGCACAGGACGAACCAGAGGAGCGAGTTCATAATGCATCCGAAGATAATCAAAGCATTGGCCAAATTAAATACGAGAGGTAGTTTCGAATGAAACCACAAATAGCCCGCCAGTATCGAGCTCCCGGTCAGGGACGCGATGACCTTGGGTGAGAATGACGGGAACACTAGAGGGCACCCAGTCACGGACTCGTAAAACCTCCCGAAACAAATCCACCGGTTAAAGTAGGAACAAACGTGAGACGTGACCAACCAAAATTTGATTGGGACCAAGAAGAAGGGGAGCGAACTTAGAATAATCGCTATCCTTAAGTAACCCGCATCGAATACCCGAGCTGCTGAGATTCTGAAGCCTTGTGGTGAAAATGAAGCAGTACACACCGTAGCACAGAAAAGAGTTGAAACACACGAGTAGCTTTCTTAAGGTCAACTTTGATGTATAACTTAAACACGTCACCAGTAAGCCGTTTTCTTGGACGAACGGCAGAAAGCCTAAGAGGCGGAATATATTCAGCAGAGACTCGATTCCTCGAAAAGGGGCTGCGTTGATGAGGTTGTTTCCCGCGTTTAGTCGAAGTGGTCTTTCATTAAATTCTCGAGAAAAGCTGAATATACCTTGTGTTTCTTCGGCCATTTTTTATTTAAGTGTTTCTAGCCTGGAAGTCTTGTTAGCCACTAAATTTTTGGCCGATTTGCTTGTTTATATCAGGGAAAAACACGGATATTTTTTTATTACAAAATATAGTTATCACCTGAATAATATATCGTGACCTAATAAAACGGGTCATAATGTTTTTGTAGACTTCATTTACCCTGAAAGGTGGCAGTCTTACCTTAACGGATTGCATTATGGCCCCATCATATAGGCTATACCATAGTGGAATAATTCAAGGTGAGTTTGTCACCTTACAGGGTAAACGAAGGGTACGTTCTGCGTAAGTACGGTTAGATTTCTTTGGGGAGGAACATTTTTTTTATAGGTTATGAACGCCACTAAAACAATGTCCATAAATTTTATTTATACGCAAAATCGTGTGATCTGCGTCTATCACTTTTGATAGATGATATAAATATTCGGTGGCTGCAATGGACGAACGGCAGAAACCCTAGGAGGCGGAATATATTCAGCAGAGACTTGATTCCTCTAAATAGGGCTGCGTCGATGAGGTTGTTTCCCGCGTTTAGTCGAAGTGGTCTTTCATTAAATTCGCGAGAAAAGCTGAATATACCTTGTGTTTCTTCGGTCATTTTTTATTTAAGTGTTTCTAGCCTGGAAGTCTTGTTAGCCACTAAACTTTTGGCCGATTTGCTTGTTTATATCAGGGGAAAACACGGATATTTTTATTAGTTATTACAAAATATAGTTATCACCTGAATAATAGATAGCGTGACCTAATAAAACGGGTCATAATGTTTTTGTAGACTTCATTTACCCTGAAAGGTGGCAGCCTTACCTTAACGGATTGCATTATGGCCCCATCATACAGGCTATACCATAGTGGAATAATTCAAGGTGAGTTTGTCACCTTACAGGGTAAACGAAGGGTACGTTCTGTGTAAGTACGGTTAGATTTCATTGGGGAGGAACATTTTTTTCTAGGTTATGAACGTCACTAAAACAATGTTCATAAATTTTATTTATACGCAAAATCGTGTGATCTGCGTCTATCACTTTTGATAGATGATATAAATATTCGGTGGCTGCAATGGTCTAAGGTGCTACTCTTGCCAAGGACGGGGAGATTGGCGTTCGATCTAAGTCGGGTCTACTTAGGGTGATTTTCCTTAAATGGTTTTCCACTCTCCCTCCACCCAAATGCGGGTACGCTTCCTCTCAATTCAGCCTTCCTAATCCCTAACACATTAGTGCATTTAGTTTATGAGCGTTTAACCCGAACGGGTAGTAAGACGTGGTGCTATATATATGAGGTACTGTACCTATAAAATAATATTAAAATGTTATCAATGTGGACCGTGATAAAATATACGTTGGTATTTTCAAAAAGTTCCTTCCTACTCTAGTCCTACTAAAACATTGAAGTGTTGCTCAACTGTTTTACTTAAAAAGCTCACTACCATGGTCTATTTTAATATAGATCGTTATCTCTAATTTCCATCAACGTTTTCTTTACTCTTCTCGGTGAAACATACATTTCGACGTCCGTTGTTATTCAATTGAGCCCAATTATTGGTATTGTCTTTTCAAATATAAATCGGTATAGCTCTAAGATTGTTTGTAGTGACGAGTTACGGGAATTGAAATCTAACGCAACCAGAAATTAATGTAATTGTTTAGACGAGTTGGGTTTGGAGCAATTATTTTATGTTATTGGAAGGAAATTCAGACAAGATTGACAGCTTGAACAATATCATTCTAGCTTTTGCGTCTGAATACCAAATGTAACTCGATTAACTGTTTGAGTCTTATTGAGGTAAAATATAAACATACCAAGTGAGTCCAAGAGACGTATTAACTAGGCATAAAAGGTTGCACAAACTATATGGGTTGGGTACACTGTCCACGAAAACTTTAGTTGGCGCAATCAGGAACTAGCAATGACGTAACTACCTTTGATGATAGATTTCCTGGTGGTGGCAGTGCAACTTCAGCAGGAAATTGCTCTGATAAAGATAAAGATTTTATTTCCACATCACTTTCAGACATGGCGAGCTATTTCCACAAGAGATCAAAATTTTCAGCCAACTGCTTAACAGCAGTGAAGCTTACGTTAATCCTCCTATTACATTGTCTAACAAAACGTAAAACACACACTTTCTGAAGTAGGCCTCTTCTGACGTATCTTCTATACCATTCATTTCCTCCAAATTAGCATCAGGTGTGCTGTCATCATGTGGCCCTCCCCTTTTGCACCTAAATCCCCCACATCTGAGGGAGAGTTTTATTTCTATATTTGGGTTTGACGCAACCAATTTGGTTTGGTTCATTTTACGTGCATTTCCAGTTGTCTATAAGTTTTACCAAATCTGTGAGGAGAGTGTGTCTATGTTTGCTACTTCAACATCCAGTGTGGCATCTCTAGCTTGAATGACCTTGTTGCAATTATCTATGACAGCTAATATTTTGTACCCTCCAATTGATATTATTAACACACAGGCCAAAGATGTCATGTATAATAAAATTCCATGAACTTCATTTCTTGTTTTAGCCGTCAAATTGAGTTCTAGGAGATCTTCAAGTGCTAATTTAATGCCAGGCAAGTGAGCCGCAAAAGGTTTTACACATTCAACACGATCTGACCATCTTGTTTAAGACATACCATGGAGAGAACAACCAATACGGTTTTGTAGTAATTCACACCGCTTAGGACTGGAAATGAACAAGTTGTACAACGTTTGAATTGTTCCGAAAAAAAGTTATTGCTTCAGGCGTGCATTCAGCAGCATCATTTCCACATGAGTTGAGTGTGTGACAACCGCAAGGTGAAAAAATTGCTGTTGCGCATTGTTCAAGAATTTTTGCTTGTACGCCGCGCCGCTTTTTTTTCCCCAGCCATATTTGCCACATTATCATAGGCTTGGGTTCTACAATCACTGAGAGGAATATCATGTTCTTTCAGTGTATCAGCTATTAACTCAACAATTTCTTCCCTTATTTTGTTTCTACAATCTACAAACTTGATAACTCTTACTTGAATCTCATGATGCATTTCTTTTAAATGTAAGTATCTCAAAAGAAATGTTTTTTTTTCTTCAATATGTGAGGAATTTAGTGTGGAATATAATGTTTTGCAAAGTACTTTGCTGTCTGTCTCTCACGCAAAATCTGTTGTTTCACAAGATTCGAACATTCTGCAATAAATTCATTTTGTGAGTCAGGGGACAGATAATGAGCTTTAAGCTGCTCACTCTTTTTCTGTGACTCCTCTACACTTAACACGTGTTCCTAAAGGAAGGAGTCTCACCTGGAGAGCAGTTCAATAAATCCTAAGAAGTTTTCATTGTTTGGATCACCAATTTTATGGGATGAACCAGTAAATTCCAAACCACGCTCTCCCAAGAAGAGTACAACATCAATGATGCACTTTAAAATATTGTACCATTTCACAGCTTCAGTTTTGATTGACGCTTCTAGGATGGTGTCAACTCATGTCTCAGACAACAGGCGTCTTTTGAGTTCTCGCCAAGCTAGGTAATATTCTCTATGACTATTGCCTTTTTTCATGTTTTGGGATCCTGTGGGAAATTTTCCGCCACCTACCATTAGCACTCCAGCCTTCAGCAGATACCAGTGCAGAAGTGCTAGTTTTACTGTCGTGTACCAAAATAATCGACATGGAAAGCAATATAATGCTTGTTTCTGGTGACTCCAGACAAGCCAGTCTCTTGCATGTAGTTCTCCATTGGTGCTTTGAGATTTCAGAATGCTTTCTGAAAAAACTTGATTGCTGGTGTCTTTTGGAAATGTTTTTGGTAGTGGTATATGACCATTGGAAACATACTTTTCTATTTCCTTTTGAGATGGAAACTAGGTCATGACACATCCAATGTCAAGACCTACTTAATGATCACTCCTCTCGTCTTCCAAACTAACTTTCATATGCGCCTGTATGTTTGTTTCTTTCTGTGTTCCATTTTTATTTTCTGAATCTGCCCCTTCCTTCATAAACATTCTGTGCACGACTATCCAAGTTAACTGCTCCTTGTTTGGGAATGAGGCTTTCAACAGTTTCTTCTATAGGTGAGGTCGATGAAAATTCTTTTGAAGCCGCCGCACTTAATCCAAATTGAAAGAGCGTTTGTTGACCCTTTTTTCATTTGTTTCTCGTTCTTTCTTTTCTTTTAAGGGCTCCATATGTGTGAGAATACATTTTAAATATCTTAAAAAAGAAAAGACAAAACAATAAATATTATATAATTGATACTTTTATATCTAAAATAACAGCCAATAACATCTAAAATTAATTTTGAAAAATCCCAAAAACAAAAACTTCCTGCCAAGCTTCATCTTTCCAGCTCAATTGGTTTGGGAGATACAAAAAATCCACTCCTTACTGGCTTCACTCTCTTCAAAAGGGGTTTAATTTCAAAAAATCCCCGAATATTTCTTTTCCATTACTTAAAAAAACTTCAAGGTAAATTTAATATTTATATTTTAAATGGTCCGAGTCCGAAAGATAAGTTAAAGTTTCTAAAAATGTTCCAACCCCACTAAATCCTTTCATGGGTTGAATTTTGCGAAATTCCTTCATATCTGATGCCTACAACCAGAAGGGAGTTTCCCTGCCAAATTTTAGTTTCCAGACCAAGCTTTTGAATAACAGGCTTTCAGTAAACTAACCTTAGGTAAGTTTTTCTCAGAAACAAAACAAAACGTCTTATTAATTATAGTAATTCATTAAATACTTTTCAATTATATTAATTTTAAATATACACACGATTTTTATAAAATTTCAAATTTTCAAAACTTGCTTATTTAAAAATTGAGTTATGTTGAAATTATTTTAATTGGTAACAATAGAAAAACATTCTTAAACATCATGAAAAATTATTCCCAAATAGTCTAATTTTATTGTTTTAATTCTTAAATGACTTTTAGAGAAACAAAATATAAAGATTGTTCGATTTTAAACGAGTTGGAGGTACAAATAAAACATAATACATAATCTAGATAATAGTAACTTAAAAATGTGGTAGAAGTTTAACCTTTGGGAGAGAATAAATCACAAACGTGGGTACAGCCACAGACAGTATGTTGAGTAGTCTAGTTAGCTTGATCGGCGCACACCACTGTAGTCACTGTCGAGGCACGTCACAATTAACCCAATAACTAGAAATATATTATTTTTATTAAGAGAGAGCTACATGTTTCCGTTTTCATAAGTGCTGAGCGATTCTCGTTCACTACACGCGTGTCACTTGTCAAGCATTACTCACTTTACGCGTGATTAACTACTAACTTTGAAATGGACAGCGAGTCTATATTGTTTTGGTGGGAACATTTAAAACAACCTCTGGGCAGAGTCGACATCTAGTGGTAAATATAAAAACTAACAACTGGGAGGCTCGGTGGCTCAATAGAAATATTCCGGGATAAACAAAAACAAAAACATAGTGTACTAATAATTTATTAGTAATTCCAGGTGGAAATGTGAACGCTTGTCTTCAATATGAAAACATTTTATGAGATCCCACGAAATTTTTGGGCCCCTTATAGGCACCAGGGCCCTGGTACGATGTAACCCCTGTACACCCCTTTCCTGGGGCCTGATTAATTACCCCAAGATCTTACACAACTACACGAAATATTAGAGAACCTGGTTATAAAACCAAATAATAAAGAAGAAACGTGTTTGATAGTTAATGAGTATGAAAATAATATTGTAATATTCTCTTGTTATACTAATTTAAAGTTCTTATAACAACGTCAGAGTGTCTTTGTTGATGGGACCTTTAGGAGTGCGCCTGAATTGTTCCAACAAATGTCTATAATTCATAGAATTATGAACAGTAATTACATTCCATGTTGTTTTTGTCAATTGAGTGGCAAGTTTACTTCATGCAGATTTCAAAAACTCTATTTATTTAGGATGTTTTGCCAAATGTCACTTTAAAATGTTGCAGATTTCACTTAAGTCAAAATTGATTTTAAAAAAATTGCCAGTATTGGGATTAATTAGTATAGAGTATAGGAAAATATATTTTGAGATAGCAACTTCTTAAAATTGTTTTTTTGGTTTGCCATTTGTTGAACCCAGCCATATTGACTGTGTTTTCACAGATGTTTTATTGTCCATTCAACCCCAAGAACATCAAGTCCAAGCTTTCACAGATTATGTTTTGGGGAGTTTCTTCTACAAGTGAAATAAGAACTAGAAATGGCTGCAAGGCCCCCCATTCGAAGTTAAACTAAATGTTTTATCATCACTATCACAATATATTTGTAGTGATAATTGCACTGAAATAAATACAAAGTGAATTTAGTTAATCAATAGAGCTGATTAAGTGTATCAGAGGAGGAAATTCACTCGAAGGAAAGAAAAATATGTGGAAGAAAAAGTGCAACATTTAATGGCAGAAAACAGGTATGGTCTTGATTTTATAAAATCTGTGTCATAAAATTTGAACCTGTTCAATTTCAATATTTTTAGCGCTCTTAGTTTTTAAAAACTTTTGATTTTCTTAAATGTGTGTTCAATTTTCTTTAGGCCTGCATGTGTATTAATTTTCAATTAAATCCATTATAAATGCTGTTCACTTTTAATATTTTAGTGCTCTCAATATTTTACATTAGATCTGATTCGGATCTACTAGTATCAATGTTTATATTAAAAGTTGATTTGACACCCTTGAATTATTTGTTTCAGGCCCCAGATAGTAAAATTGCTGCCTGGGACCCAATTACTGGGATAGGCCCAAAATTAACTGGGACTGAGTTTGTGGACACCGTTATTTTCTACCCTGCATGTTTCAAAATAGTAGAAATATTGTTGTTTCTATTTACTAATTTGAATTTTTATTTTGCCTTGTATACAACACTTTATATTAATAAAATCATAGCACATATTTGTCTCAAGAATAAATACACGTCAAATATGTATAATACATCTATTAAAAATATATTTTAATTTATAATAAAGTGCCCTATTTATTTCAACATTGGCTTATACATAACTCTTGATTTGTAATATGAATTAATCTAATATTTTACCATTTATTTATATTATACTTAGATATATATGTCTGTGTGTATATACGTATACCCTATCTACAGTATGAAAGGATATGGCTAACAGCTAGTCTAAAGGTTATTTATTGCAAACATATGTTGAAAGTAGCTAACGTCCAACCTATTAGGAAATAATTATTTGCTTAGTAATACTATTTTATCAATCAAAAGTGTTATCAAACGATTCTAATAATACTTTCCTAAAGATTACACTATAATTAGCGTTTTAGTAAGTCATTGAAAGGACTAAATAAATTAATAAAACAATTAGGTTTTTTTTTTGCTTTGCGCTTGTGGCGACAAGAGTTAATATAGTATATAATTTGTTTTAGCACTGCGTCCCACCTGTTCAGGTTGTACGCATATTTACTAAATTAAGCTAGTGGGTTAGGGATGAGAAAGATTGAATTGAGAGGAAGTGTACCCGTATTTACGTGGAGGGAGATTGGAAATACATTTTGTAAAAAAAAACTCAGTACACCTGACTGGGATTCGAAACCCGATCTTCCCGTTATCATCCGTCTAGTCTAAAACTAGAGTGACGCCCTAATAGCATGTGACCACCTAAACAGATCTATAGTATATTAAAGCTCTCGACTTTTTTATGTTATTTATTATGTTTTTTATGTTATTTAACAAAAATTATATTTGAATGAAACTATGTACTTTTAATTAATATTTTTTATCAATAAAAACACAAGGAAGAGAATTTGGCATCACACCTGGTGAAATTCGTGGTACCCCCTTTTAGAACCACTGCATTAGAATAATTTGTACATGTGCGTAAAACCCGAACGTGTAGTAGGACGCGATGATAAATAAATAAATAAATAAATAAACAAATAAAAAAACATTAAATACACCCTGACGCTCCTAAATTTGAGGATTCATCCATGTCGAGTGTCGTTGTTGGTAGCTGTCGCGTCGCTGGTGGGTGCTCCGTGGAACTGCAACAGGATCACCCCGTTGCTGATCAACATGCCACACAACTACGGGAGAAACAGACAATACAAATAAAATGAAAGGGTTTGAAGGGGGTTCAAATTAAGCATAAAATTACATGGCGTGAGCACGCAAGTGAGTTATACCGACCGAAAGGCCGCCGTCTTTAGTGATGACAGTGCCAACATTAGTGGATTCAGGGTCTCATGGGGTCAGCGCAATGAACCCGGCGGCCGTTAATCTTAGTTTTCTAGACAGAAGCTGCTACTCATTCATTCAAGTAGCTCCTCATCTGTCCTCACAAGGCTGAGTTGATCCTCGTTCTAAACCCAATGCTTCAGAGGGAAAACTAATTGGAAGCGCCGGGTATGGAACTCGGGACCTTCGAGTCCGTAGTGAGGAACTCTTACCAGTAGACCACAGAAACGATTCGAAATGAATCATTCGGTATAAAAGTAAAGTATGCAGGGCTACAATATTTGTGATAGCAAAAAGGAGGATGTCCCACAAAACTTGCTTATTTTCTTTTAGATTACAAAAAAAAAAAATCCATGATTTCTAGAATACGGATAATTTAAGTAGAATTTGGTGGTCTTGGGGTAAAATGCTCATCTCAGGATCCAATGTTCGTGGGTTCAAACACAGCCGAGATCGACGGATTTTTCTTAAACGATAAAAATCCACAGCACAACTTTCTCTGGAGGGGACGCTAAGCCGTCGGTCCCATGTCGATAGTGGCGTGTAAAAGAACCTTGGAATTTATGTGAAAATACCTTTCCGGCGCAAACTTGTTATGTCCTTTCGCGCTCGCTCATAGAAATTCAGTGTGGAAGGCAACGGGGAACTCCCCTGATACATGGGATTTCTACCAGATGGTGCGGACAGCAATAACCAGCTTAAGGGAGCATGCCCATCTCCAGTTGGATAGGAATCACATCAAACCAACCTTCTGGTTGTTTACTTAAAAATAAGATAATATGAAAAGATAAAATTAGCTAAATGGCGATAAAATATAGTGTAAAGAGCACTTAAAACAAACACACCTCTTTGAATAAAGGTCCCGCAACAGTGTGTTTAAATAATCTCTCTCTTAAACAAAAATTATTACTGTCAAAGTAAACAAGGAAGAGAAACTTGATGCAAAATTAAAGATGAACGTTTTTTAGCGCTACCGATAAAAAGTTTCGTGAAACCAGCTTTCTGTAGAGTCCATACACGATATAGGTGGTGGTAACTGGTGGATAGCAGACGATATAAAAAAACGGCTAGAAGAAATACATAGTAAAAAATCAATTGTTTGTTGTGAAAGTTTTGATTGCCAAAATTGACAACAAAGCAACACAGTCATGGTCTGGCGGAACATATGATTTGTCAAATGAATGCATACAAGTAGATCTGGTAGCTTTTGCTAGATCCAATATCACCACTAAGGGAACTGCAGGTATTATGGATTAAAGCTTTATCTTCCTTCTCTCTCAGTTAATTACTGTTGCCAGATCAACTCGCTTTCAGTTATGTCGGAAACTGGTATGTTACTGGCAACATCGACTAACCAGCGTTGCGAAAATTGTATTATATTTAGGGAAAGATTGACCAAAGAAAACAAGAAATTACAACGCTGTCTCCCAATACTAGACATGCCTTTTCCTCAGATTCGGAGACGTTATCCGGTGTATCTGTCAGTTACCGCGACTCCTATGGCCTATGGTGACTATAACTTCTATCACTACCTTAAGATGTTTACGTTCCTATTAATGAGCATTTATAAGAAATCATAATTAAAACATTATTCTTATCATTAACTTGATTTTTCGTTTCTTAGAAACATCACTGGTTTAAAAAAAACGGACAATCTCCTATTTGATATAATAAATCCGCCCGAACATATGTTTTACATCTCAAAAAGAGGACATGCCCGGAGTTAAAAAAGGGCGTATGGTAACCCTGATAATAATGAGTAACTGGTAGAAAGTCTGACGCTTTAGCTCAACCAGTGGTGTGTATGGTTACTGAACTAAGGATCTCGGGTTAAATTCCAATCATGGTCGAAAATTTATTTGGGTTTCCACTTCCACAGTGATGAAAAACGGCCGGGGGCTGGGTGTTGTGTCTGTTCTAGATTTAAGTTAGTTTATAAGTCGTGTGCTGATATAATCAGTCGATTCAAAAAGTGCAACTGAAATAGTAATAAACATAATAATAGCTTTTAGAAAATACACTTTTTTTTTGCAGTCAAAGTTGAATATTTTACTATCTACTGTCATTTGTGTTATTTTATAAGTATTGATATTTTCTATAAAAAGTGAAAGCTTGAGATAAAATGACTTGACATATGAATGTATAGAAAATGTTTAAGTAACTTTTATAACTGTCAAAGATGTTACTTCCTATCTAAATGCGATTGTGGTTTTAAAGTTTACAAGTTTATGTATATATAGGCTCATAGATAATAGCTTTGTATTCATTCCAGTAAACCTCAAACTTGTGTACTGTTAAAGGTTTTATCAATAGCTAACATAAACGCAACCCTTAATTGGAAATATATCAGCTACTTAGGCAGCCCTCTTAATTATGCTGGACTCACAGCTGTATGTGGTTAAGTACTCTCTACTCACAGCTGTAAAGTGTTGTTCCCCGAGATAGCTACGAGCTTGTACAATATATAGTAAAGTACTCTGTACTCACAGCTGTAAAGTGTTGTTCCCCGAGATACGAGCTTGTACAAATATATAGTAAAGTACTCTGTACTCACAGCTGTAAAGAGTTCTCTGTTGAGAGAGATGTACCCTCCTAAGTTAACAGTTGACGGGTGGTTCACCACAGTAGCTAGGAACTGGCCGATCTGCCGGAGAAAACATTGGCATTTACTACCCAGTAGAATCTAGCCACACTAATGAAGTAGAGTTGAGGAAGATAAAATATAGCCTCATTTGCTTGAAGGGAGAGAGCCAAAACATTTAAGTCGAATAGAATCGAACCCAGTACACCCAACCGGAATTGGAACCTCCATCTACCTCCTCACCGAAAAACCAGACCAGATGAACTTGACGCCTTTGTCCATTTGCCCACTAGTGCGGGTCACTTCCCCATTTTTTTTGTTATACTAATTATCTGACACAGAATTTAATAAATCTAAATTACACGTATATTTCGAAATAAAGTAAGACCAAAAGTTGCTCTAAGCCCAAATGTAACTTATTATATTTGCTTGGTTCAAATAAACATTGATAATAGAATTAATATTTTAACTAAATTTATTTTAATTCTTATGCTTAGTGCCACAATTGACTATGAGGTGGGTAAAGTAAAAGAAACATAACCAAGAAGAGGGGTTTTAAGAATCCAGGAAAAAAAAACACATCAAAAGGCTAAAACATCGTCAATATAATCAGTCAGGTTAGATCCTTAATCTGCCCAAGTGTCAATGTTTTGGACACCTCTCATTAATCATTTGTGTTGGCTATTCATTTTGTGGATATAGCCCTAATTGTAACGTATGACCTACCCCCTGCCCTCTGCCACCATCGCCCAGCGTGTTTCATATGTCTTACCATGAACCTTTCTTGGAACATTTTATAATAAAACGGTGATAACTACCTGATATTTTATTGCAATATTTGTTGTTCTAGCCCGGAGCATCAAAAGTTGTTGGATTAATTCAGAGTTCACCTGCAAAAGAAGTTAAATCATTATTGGGTTCACTTTTTAAATGTTTCTAATATTCCAGTCATGGCTATTTATGCATATTCAAAGTGAAACAGCACTATATACATAATATATATTTGCTCTTCACGCATCTGTTTCCATTCGGGCTATCCCAATATATTTTACACCAACGAACTAGGGATGATAAAGGCATAATTGAGAGGAAATGTAGTATTATTTGCTTGGAAGTAGGCGTGATAAACCAATGTAAAACCCTACTTTTAGCAGGCCTACAGCTGTCTGAAAATAAACCCCTATGTCATCTTAATTTTATTTTCTGCATTTATATTTCATCAGTGTAAATATATTAGTAGCCCAATCAGACCTAGTTGAAAATTTTAAATTAGGCCTATGCAAATCTCCAAGTTTTAAATTTGAGTTCGAATCTTATTAGTATTTAATTCTAAAATCCAAATTTTAATATTTGAAAGAATCTAAATATATACCGTATTAGGATTATATGGAAATTTAATTCGAAATTCGGATTTAAAAGTCAAATATTTTAATAATTTAATTTTATGTAAGTTAAATGAATTGACTTGACCAAATAAACTGGAGAATCTCTGTAATATTCAAAATCTATTCATTATTTAGACACGGTTTATCAGCCTTATATTTTTACTGTACCCTAAAAATAAAAAAATATATAGCTAATCAAGCCCAATTTCGATTTGGGTGTGATAACATAATATTTTATTCATACTGGTTTCTAAACATTTTCACTATATAAGACTCAATTCAAACAATTTTGGTTTTGTAATGTTTGATTGAGATTTGATTCACACAGGCCTTTATATATTTTGTTTCTCAAATCCGAATCTTAAATTTTCTTTCGAATCTCAAATCCAAATTTGAATCCTTGAATCTTTAAAAAAATGTACTAAGTGTTATAAAATAATGGGAAAAAATAGATAAATTGATTTTAAAAACCATTTTTAAAGGCTTGGTACCACTGACAAACGCTATTTTGTTTGTCATATATTTATTAAATAGATCATAAAAAAACACTCTCTTAGAAAATTAATTATATTTATACAGTTTTGTCATATTTTTTTGGTGATTTGGCTATTTTACCAATCACTCAAGACTATATAACTACTTTTATTAATTACCTACAATTGTGATTTCAAGAAATCACGGCCTTAATAATTGTATTCGACATACATTTTTGAGATTTTTATTCGAGTAATCGAGGAGTCGAGGGAACCATCTCTAATATGTTTGTTTACATAAACATGGAAATGAAAAAGTCACAAACCCAAGTTATGTATGTAGAGTACAATAATTACCTTTTCCATGGCCACATGAGCCGCATTTATCATCGCGAACATGCTACAGGAAAACAAAACCAACGAGCTACCTATTCTAATATTCACATCGTGTACCATTCCATTGTAGATCGCGCTAAACGACAGTATTGAAGTGAAACTCAACAACGTCAACAGATGAAAGACGTAATTAAAAGCCAGCACGTCCCCCGTTTCTACCAGAAGTGACCTCAGCCGCGACCATAGTTTTCTATACTCGTCCAAACGCGTCGTCCCGGAAGCTGGCCCCTCTACCGACGCCTTGTAAGACTTGGACAGATGACTGGCGAAATGGCTCACTGTCCCACACATGGCCAACCACAGGATGGTACCCCCGCAGACCACCAGATTATGGACTGTCGATAAAAAAGTAATCAGTGAAAATCTACTATTAAAGCCCTCAATATTTAAGATGGCCCAGAGGATTTCGACAAACCACCAGAGGGTCAGAACGGTAGCTGACCACCGATGGCTTATAGTGGGGACTACTTGACCCGTCAGCTGATGGTAAGTTATCTCAAACAACCGGATCTTCCGGAAATACGAGCAGATACCTCCTGATTTGCACCAGTACCTGTAAGGTACCAGGATAACAGAAACCACTGACAACATTATGAGGAACTTCAGAGATAGTTCTAATAAAGATATCTTTTGTACCACCAGCAACTTATCTCTTACAAACACGACGAATGCTGTGTAAAAGATGTACAAGGAGATATCGTAAGCGAGGACGAGGAGCTTCCGGAAAGTGAACCGAGACCGGAAGCTGAGACAAGGGTATAAATCGTCTCCTTCCTGGACTATCGGTAACATCCCGAGGAATCTGACGATGTTCACGACTGATGTCAAACTTTGATGACACCGGTGAAGGTTCATCGGCGTGACTATCACATTTCTGGGGGGAATAGTTCTTAAGACTCTCCCATCCTGACCATCGAACACTTTGACCATCGTCTCGAGTTATTTCGATAAAATATTTGTTTGTAAGTAAAAATTAAAAGCTTACAACTGGATTTATAAATACCAAAAGGATTAAACTTATTCGGATTAAATTTAGTAACAAAATTTGAGAAGCCTGGTACGTAAAACTTAAATAAAGTGAATGGCACGGGAACCGTAAATGTTTTGGCTGGCCATACTTAAGTTTCTTGTTACTTCATGTCAGAGAAACTACGGTGGTTTTTTTTTTTTTTATAAAATAATAATCTTGTTCTTGGAGGTGGTTGTTATGTTGTTCGATTGTATCGAAACAATATTGAGAATAATTATTACTGGGACGAGGAAACATATAATTTTACGATGAAAACTTGTCAGTATTTATCCGCTTAATACGTATCGATTTTCTACAGTAGACGATTTAGTACTAACCTACGTTTGGTTTGACACAGTATAACTAAATATTGAACTAACTAAATTAGGAGACACTTTAATTTCATTAAAGACCAGCATTGGTGGTCTAAAGCGTCACTCTCGCATTAAACTGGATTGCCGGTGATGAGGAGATCGGGATTTTAATACCGGCTGGGTGTTCCCCCACCCCCGCCTTAAATGGTTTCCCACTCTTCATCCAAGAAAATGCGTGTATATTTATTCTAAATCCAACCTTTCTCATCACTAACACATTATCGTGATAAATATGTATGCAACTAGAGCGAAAGGATAGTGAACCGCGGTGAAAAAAAATACAATCATAATTATATTAGAACAATTAATCAGTATACTCTGATATTTATAGAATAAGGCACACTTAAGAACACCAATATTGGTTTAAAGTAGCTAAAATTTGGCATGCTAGAAATATGTCTTATTTGATTTATTAACTAAAAAGTTAATCTAAAAAGTTATCAAAGTTATCAAGTTATTATACTTCCTTATGGATTACTGTGTGATTTATCTTTACACTTAGATATTTGTTGCATAAAATGGGATGAGAAAGTAAACACAATTGTTTTCCTCCATTACTGTGGCAACACTAGTTTCCAGTTTTCAAATAACGGGCTTCCTATGAAAATCAGACTTTAGTATAGTTAAACATTTGCGAATACATTTATCTGTATTCTCTACGTCTTACGACCTGTTCGGCCTCGTAACCTATTTACACTAATATGTTAGGTAGGAGGAAAGTAGAATTTATTGACAACGTACCCCCATTTGCGTTTATGGGGAGTGGGGAACTATTTGGGGGGGAGGGAGGGGTACGCCCTCAATACACCCAGCTGAAAACCGAACTCCGACCAGCAAACTAGACTTCGAGACACTGACATTTAGTCCACGCACTCACAGATGTGGGTACGAATCCAATTATTATTTTTAAAAACCACGAGTTGAAGACTTTAGATTGATTGGTAGATTTAATCTGCTAGTTCAAGAAGACTTTAAATTTTTTTTTTTTTTTTTTCTTT
>CABFWB010000217.1:0-51728 GCA_902151455.1 Timema bartmani
AATTAAGAGTAAAACCTTGTCATTTATTTCCCCTGAATAACAGGTTTAAAGGGAGGCTCCATTTATAAAAGAGGACAAAACCTGAAGTTGCCTCCCCCCTGGAAAAATGTTTATTTTCAATTTAAAGGTATGTGACCTTGAACCAAGACAATTTTTATGTGCTACACTAAAATAATTAAGGGGTTCTGTATTGTGGTACGAAATATAAAAGGGTTTCATGACTAAGTTTAACCAGTCTAAAGAATGGGGCAATAGAATCCGAGCTCAGTAATAGGTTATCAAGTTGGTGTGTCACAACTTCTCGGCATCTTCTTACTACAACTTTTTTTTTTTGGTCAAGGNAAAATTCTAAATCTTTGGTGGAAAAACATGTGAGAATCAACCATATGGACTGGATAGAACTAGCTCAAGATAGGGATAGGGTGTAATGAGGTGGACTGGATAGTCTGCGGTGCGTTTAGAAGGGGAAGGGGCTCTTCAGTCAGTTCTAGGCTAGGCAAGTCTTACCCAATTAGGTAGTTTGTTTATGTTGATATTATGTACCACATTTGGTTCTCAACCTGTGGATCTTTCTGCCCGTCAGGCAAGGCATGTGTCTGATAGTTTATTTATGTCGATAATATGTACCATCCATGGGTCAGTACGCCCATCTTGCTTAAGCTCATTGGCCCAGCGCCGGCACCTGTCAACCAGGCCTTGAACACTGAATCGCAAATCACCTTATGCTAAGCAATTATTACATAATTGGGGCTTCACCTAGCTTTCTGAGTTGCAGGCACCTCACGCCACAATCTTATCTACTGATTAAGTCAGAATAAAATATCCTAATAACCCTTGCGGAAATCTCCACCCGTCCTACTTGTGGACTGTGTGATGGAATATTGGACTGTGTTCTGTAGCTGCTGATTGTATATACCTTGTTTGGTTCCCATTACACTGATTTGTTATTTTATTGCTATTTGTTTGCTTTGATAAATATCCTGTTATGTCTTTTAACCTTGTATAAGACTCAGCCATCTCTGGATGAGACTAGGGTGGTCGTGTCATCCAGAGTGTAACATGCGAATTACTATTTGCCTGTAGATTCAAAAAATACCTAACAAATATACATGTCAATACATACAAGAATTAATGAATCCGAATTATATGTGGCAGATTATTAGCTCACTGTGTGATTGTGTTCTTGAATACGGCCCGATACACGCGAATCCTGCTCGACTTGAAGTCCAAAAAGAACTATCAGACTCTCCGGCCACATCTGGTCGGCATGAACGACTCGACAGAAATGAAGGCGCGCCCCGTAATGCCTTGGATGGTGACCAACTCAAGCTCTACTCGGTTCTCCCAGTTCCTTCTAGAAGCCCCCCCTCCCCCCTATTTTCACCCCACTTCTTACACGTCAGTTTCATTTCATATTTAAAGCCTCGCCTCTCGCTTCATTATGGTATTCATTTCTAACTACTCGTCGTAAAAGCAGAGCATCATCCAAGGAGACTTCAAGAACTGGTCGGCATTCAAGTGGTGGTCACGATGTTTGACACGTCGGTCTCACCTCCTCGTTGCAGATAATTTAATATCTGTTAAAATCTTAATTCTGTAGTTTAGAAGTTAGTTCTTTTTGATAGGTTTATTTTGTACTGTTTCAATACGTCCATACAACTTACCCTTAAAGTATATACTCTTCTATAGAGTTTGTGTGTTGTTTCGCTTCGTCCATTTGACATAGCCTTAAAGTGTCTACTCTTTAATATAGGTAGTTTATTCTAAACAGAGTGTAGTCCTTATGACCACACTTGTTTATTGTCTTTACTATGTTCATGTGACTGGTCTTAAATATTTGGGTGATAGCCCGACGCCCTGCACTGTGTGACCATGTTTTAGATGGTTTAACCATCTAGATCGGGAAAAAGGGGAGATCAGGTTAATCCATGGCTTTGTTCCATGACCTAGTTGGGTCTTTGACTGCTATCAGTCTGTAGTTTGCCTATTATACCTTCATACGTTGCTCACCTGTTGGGTATGCTTCTATTCCAGAGGGGTGGCCCACGAAGTGTTGTTTATATTGTCCGGCTCCCTTGACTGTTCATTATTTTTATAGTCTGTCTCCAGACTATTCTTGAGTAATAACTATACTATTGGATGACCAGACAGTACTAATGTGGAATAGGCCTGCCATAATATCCTTAGAGCCTAAATTCCTGATAGCTCTCCTATGACTATTTGTAAACCTATAGTTCCAGCTCTAGGAACTTAACTTTTGTGTAATGTAATTCTTTCTAAAGTTAGTACACGGTAACTAGCTCAGTTAACTTCCTTCGATGTAACTCCTTAAACAAGGACTTTCTAGTTTTAGATATTGTTTAACAACCTTTCTGGTCCAAGCTGATCTGGTTTATGACTTGTAGCCGTAAGGCTGGAGTAGAGTTATATATTGTTGCTTAGTCACATGTTAAATTATCCCCCCCTCCCCCTTAAATTAATGTAGTATTATGGTTACCACACTCTCGTTCTATAATGTGTGCTTGTTTTTCTTAAATGAGTTACATCTTTATATAACTTCAACCAAACCATAGGTGTCTTGGTTGTAAATCAGGTTTGGTGCTTCTCACCTAACACGCCCATTAGGGGCAACCATGTTACTAGTTGTTCAAATGCTTTGGGGGGGGGAGAACAAATTACTACCTTTAATATAAACATAGGTTTATAGAATTAAAATACTAAAATCAGACACCTCACATTCTAATTTGCTTCTAATTATCAGCAGTTCCCAAAATAAATACAGAACTTTCACTACTTAGTGAGAGGGAGCTTGAGCTGTGGTGATGACAAACGTCTATTCATAGACTGGCCATCACAAGCCGCACGAGAACATATTTTAGCATAGTACCACTTTTACACAAATAAATTAAATTAAAAAAACAACACTGAACAGAAAATGAGTTAACTATAAAATAAAAACTAAATATAGAAAATATTAAAATAAATACTAAACACCTGTATTAAAGACATTATTTTGACTTCGTAACCAGTCCATAACAAACACTACAATGTATATGTCTGTTCAAACATGTGTTATGACTCTTGATGATAGATAGATTCTGAAACCGCCTGATCATGAATCGCAACTAGAGATTGATCATTGTAGCCTGGATCCTGTTGTTGCTGTTTCATAAATCATTACTAAAGCTTGACCGACCAATGTATATTCTAGTGCACCATAAATAATTGTGATGTGTGTGCTTAGTAGTAGTTTATATTTAAACCCCTTTGGATAAACATCACTAACAAAGAAAAATAATGGACATCTGTGAGTATGTTTAGCTATGGATCAAACATTTATTATAATAGTTTAATGTAAAAGTACACTCATTTATAATTATTACACAGTATTAATACAATAGTGAGGTATTGATAAGCAAGAAAGGAACAATCAAACAGTTCCATTGATAGGGTTATGAGGAACAATGTTAGTAGCTAGAGCAGCATTAGCGTTGAGGTCTGGCATCATGATAGGGAGAGACGAAGCGCATTGAAAATTGGTCTCTTCCAGGTCTCTCTGGAGTTTGGCAAGAGGAGGGCACTGGAGAACGATGGACTGAATACTGTGTAGTGTCTAGAACATCATTAACAATCACACATATTAAATTTATATTCAATTAAAAGTTTCAGTTATATTACATAGAGCAAAATCATAATCTTATGGTTCTAGTTTCTTAGATTTCTTTACTGTTAAAGATATTTAAAAAGGTAAATAAATTAAATATGGCATTTTAAAAATATTTTTAAAATAATCGCCAAAAGAGGAAACACATAACAAAAAGGGGGTGGGGGGAAGGAATTTATTTTTAAAAGGAAGTTAGATTACAAATACCGATCTCCCTCCCAAAGAGTTCTGATAGAAAGTAACCAAGATTGAGTGGTGACAGTCAATTTTCTTTAAGAGACAGTTATTACTTGTCCAGTGTTCCTCTTTTCATTCGAAAAGCTGTCTTGTGTTTATTATATTTTATAATATTTAGCACCGCGTCTTACTACCCGTTCGGGTTATACGTTTAAGTAATAATTACGCTAATGAATTAGGAATTGGGAGGGTTGAATTTAGAGGAAGTGAACCCGCATTTGCATTTGGGAGAGTGGAAAACCATTTAGGAAAAACCACCCCCAGTTCACCTGACCGAGATTCGAACCTCGATCTCCTCGTCCTTGGCGGCCGAGCTCAACACGACTAGCGCGTTAACTAACTACATCACTGAGGCGGGTCTTGTGTTTATTCATTTTAACTGTCCTTATTCCTCTTAAATTAGTATAGCAATAATATAAACCTCAAATAATGAAAAGAGGTTTTGCTTAAAAAGTTAAATTTTGACTTGAGGATATTTGCTATACAAAATTATTTAATTTATTAGTTGTGGGTGTGTTGACAAAAATTACATAAAAGAATTCACAATTAGTATGAGTATGGTGGTTGTAATAATATGAATCTTGTTTTGGAAATAACAAATTTAAAGCTGATGTTATAGTAAAAAATGAAGATTATCACATTTCAGTAATATGATTTACTATAGCATTAGTATAATTTATTTTCAAACTTAGCTTTGACTGTGGTAATAGTTATTTAGTATAGCGCTTGGATATTTTATGCAATGGGAATGATGCCACAGCAAAACTTTTAGAAGCTTAATGTCAAGTGACTCCCCCTGTGGTGACTTTAGTAAGTTACAAATTAGTTGCTGCCGGTGAAGTGTTAAGTGTTTCAATTTGTATCCATAGTTGGTTTATTATTATTTATGTCCTGTTTATATAGGCATTTTGAAAATGTGTTTTGGCAAATTCTCCATTTCAAAAGGAAAGCACAAGAAAAGGTGAGTGATTTTGCAGTTTTATAAAAGAAGAAAACATTTTTTGACCAAAATAAATAAAATATTACTTCAGTACAAACATAATAGTGAATTTTCTTCACATAATGATAACAGTTGTTGAATATATGTCATGAGCAGAGTGCCATTAAATGAGAAACTTTTTAAATGCAGAGAAAAAGTCATCATAAAATTCCAGGACACTTTTCACAGATGTCAATGTCCATCTATTTTTAAACAGCCTTGTTGAAGATAAGTGTTAAATAGCAGCATCTGTTGTGAAGATTATAAATAAGGCTGGGCCAGTGCCGATTATCAATCTGATCATCAGCAAATTATGGCACAGTCAGTTAATTGATGATCATAGTTTGCTCATATATTCTTAAACTATATCTTTTGTTAAGCTCCAACCTTCTCCCTATCAGGTACTGGTGACTCAATTATTCTTATCCTTTGTTCTGTTGCTAGGTGGCAGCATGGGGTGGCTGCTTGTGACTAAGTGAATAGTTACTTCTTTCATCAATAGCAAGGTGATGGGAAAGGGAAGGTTTTTTTGGTTGAGAGTAAAAATATCAGCGAGTGTGAGAGAAGTTGTATTGCATCTGTTGTGAGTAGGGAGGGATTATCTTTGCAATATAATAGTTTTTAGAAACATTATTTTAATTTTCCAAAAGCTTTCAGGTAGCGATCACTTTAAATAAATAGCCTCTAGAGGCATCCTGTTCTCAAAAAAATTCAGGAGATGACCAATGTAAATGTATTCTGGAAGCAGCTAACTAAAAAAAAAATCCAAGTGAGGAGTTTTAAGCATTAACACGGATTAACATGGCTGCCACCACTATTGTCTCATTATATCCAATTTTCAAAACTTCGAGGGAAGGATTTGTTATAATAGTTTCTAGATACATTTAATATTCTAAATATTTTCAGGTAGCGATCACTCTAAATAGCTTCTATGACCATTCATATTTAAAAAAATTACTTCCACTCCAAATACTTCTTAAGGAATCTAATTTTGGAAAATGTTTGGGCGAGGTCCCTTCTAACATTTTCTAAGGATACTAAAATTTCAAAAAATATATGGGAAAGGATCACTTCAAATAACTTGTAGAGGAGTCTATTTTTCAGAAGAAGACCCCTTCGAGTGGGTTCTAGAGGATCCAGTTTTCAGATATTTGCTGGGGTATGATTTCCACACCACCAGTTTGACTGGGTGGAGGAGCTTTAAAAACAAGTTTTTTTTCTAATTTCCCAATTCACAAATAAGATTCTGCCAAGAACCAAGAGAGGAAGATTGAAGGGAAGCTAAAACTGGGAAAGAGTCAAGAGAAACCAAAACTGGACAGAAGTCAAAGGAAGTTATTTATTTATTTAGCACCGCATCTTACTACCCATTCGGGTTATACTCTTAAGTACTAATTACGCTAATGGACTAGGAATTGGGAAGTTTGAATTTAGAGGAAGTGAACCCACATTTGCAAATTAATATTCATATGAAAACTCATCTGAAGTAGATGAAATGAATGTCATGGTAATAACCAGCTTATAAAAAATAATTGTTTAAAAAAAAATTCAAACTTTGAAAATATTTAATATATTCAATTTGAGTTAGCTTCGAACATAAAAGTGTAACTCACACACCCCTGCTGACATAAAAATATTGTTAGAAATAAATAAAATGATAGAACATTAGGAAAATGGTAGAGCACAAATAAAAGTAGAAACATAGCAACACTAACACATATTTACACACACTTCAATATTTCATTGCTATTATAAAATCGAAATATCGAAGTGTGTGTAAATAGGTGTTAAGTGTTTCTACTTTTATTTGTGCTCTACCATTTTCCTAATATTCTATCATTTTATTTATTTATTACAAACTGTTTTTGCTCAATGCACTCTATTTCATACATATTATAAAAATATTGTTAGTAACATATTTAACTATGGCTTTGTGACACCATTTTTTCTTTGTTTAAGTTATCTGAAGTGAGATATTACAGATTAAAAATAAAAAGCTGTGTCATGTACATAGTAAAAAGGTGCCCCCAACATCGCTAAATGCTTTGATATAAATGTATAAAACACTTATTTATAAACTTTGAACACATCCTTAAAACACTTTAAGAGTTTTATTATTACTACCAGCCAAGTTACTTATCACCAAAAATTAATAAATCATAGTGAACGGTATTAATAGTAAGTATAACCTTTAGTTTCTAAGTTTCAACTGTTTGTTGCTAATTAGTGAGAATATGTTTATTACCTCTAGGGCTGCATCAATTGCCTCATACTGTCGTCGCAACTCCAGGGCTGCCTGGTGAAGGTTTTCACTAAGGAGTTGTTTACTATTAGAAAACTTTTGAGTTAACTCAGTGAGTTGATGTTCCTTTTCAGACAATTTCTCCTGTAGCAGAGGTATCTGTGCACAAAACCCCAGAACACATTTATAATTGAGAAATGAAAATATTTCTAGTATCTTAAACATTGAAAACGGCAAATAAGCACACATGTATACCAGACAACTTTATTTTTTTTTATAAAAAGTACTATTTTGTAATTTCTGAATTAATTGATTAAACTAACACAGAGCTTATCATCTAGCTTAACCCTAAAATAGATGCAACCATTAAACTCAAGATATAGTATTTCAATTTTACAAAAGATAAATTTGTCAGCTGTGGATTTAATCAAATCAGGCACCCTAGACTTAGTAAACAGATGTGCTAGTGACTGAACTAAACTATCAGACAATAGACAATTGAACCATATTTGTAACTTCTTCAACACCAAAATCTCTAGACAACCAATCAATCTATCGTTATCGTGTTTCCCACTCCTCCCTGATGAGTTCTAATATAATTAAACCTAGGTCAGGGGATTGGGTGGTAATGATCGATTTTCTTCAAGAGGCATTCATTACCTCTTTGTCTGGTGTCAGCAGTGTAAAATGTGAACTTTGTTTTTCTTTTCAATGTAAAAGCCATATTAAGTTCATTCCTATTATATGTTTCTATCAACCTTTCCTGTAACTTCTTCCAAATTTTATTTGGAACAATTCTGTACACTCCTTCTCCAGCCTAGCACAACTTCTGTTATCCTCAAACATACTCTTCACTCTCATTACAACTACTCTTTCCACACCACCTTATTCCCGTGCTTTCCAGACTTTGTTTTTATTAACATTATCATATGCCTTCTCCACATCTATAAATACCATTACCAAGTCTTCCCCAATTTAATAATTTTTTCCATCAGCTGTCGTATAGCGAAGATCAAGTCTACTGTAAGCTACTTTTCCTTAAATTCGTGCTGTTCTTTTTTCCACCTTTCTTTAATTTACTTTATTATTCTCTTTTCTAGTACCGTTTCATATGATTTTGTACAGTGGACTATCAGTGTAATTTCCCTATAATTCTTACATCTCTTCCTGTCTCTTGTCTTAAAAATCGGTACTATAATTCCCTTCTTTCAGTACTCCGGTAATCTGTTCTCCTTTCATATAATTCTCAGCACCCTGTAAAATCATTTTATTCCTGCTTCTCCTGCATTTATTATAATCTCCATGGTTAACTCGTCCACAATAGGTGCTTTTCCCAGTTTCATCCTCTTTAATGCATCCTCCAACTCTTGTCAGATGAGACTGACTCCCTACTCTTATTATTATTATTATTACTGTTAGCACCGCATCTTACTACCTGTTCGGATTATACCCACTTACGCTAATGTGTGATGGTAGCGTGGTTGTGAGATTAAATGGAGGACCTACAGTTTAATGTGGGATCTGAACCACGGTGGAGGTCTGGCATTCTACACATTCACAAGTTGTGATTAATACACGTCTTGTCAGAGGTGAAGGAAGGATTTGGCAATCAGATAAATTTGTGCCGGGACTGCGGATTGAACCTGGGCCTTCAGTCTAGCACAGAAGTCCGACACCTTACTCCTAGACCGCCAGGTCACCTACTCCCTACTCTTCTGCTAATTATTCATGAAGAGCAGAAGGCTTAGTAAAGCTCAAAAGTTTGATGGAGTAGAATTGAGAAAGGTACAGAGGGTCTAATAAAAAGAGGGCAGGAGGGAAGTTGTTCTATGGGTGTGTAAAAGAGCTTTTATTGAGAAAAGAAGTGCCTTTGAAATTTAAGGAAGTGTTGTAGAGAATGTTATTTGTAGTACCCATATTCACATATGAGGGTGTATCAAACATTTTCAAGACTGGTTCTGTAAAATGAAAACATAGTGGAGCATGTGGATTAGTGCGCTGGTGTGGTGAGCTGTGACCTTCATTTATCAGTATAACAAGTGGCATCATTCTGTGTAGACCAGTGGCTTTGCTACTCATGTTTGATGGCATGCACGGGTGCATTTGCGATTTTATTATGGACTGCAAACTTGAACAAACATCAAATTCTGTGTCTTACTCGGAAAATCTGGATTGGAGACCTTCCAAATGATGCAGCAGGCTTACGGCAATGAAGCTACAAGCAGTCCGGTGTGTTTTGAGTGGCACTCATGCTTCAGAAGCTGCAGAACATCATTGAAAGACAAAGAGAGGTCAGGATGACCTTCCAAGAGTACAAACCCGAAGATTGTGGGCAGAGTTAGGTAACTTATGCGTGAGGATCACTGGATGACCAATAAGAACATTTCTGATATCGTGAATGTGTCATATGTGTCATACGGATCAGTGCGGACAATCCTCACTTCCATTTTTAACATGCACTGCATTGCTTCCAAATTTGTACCCAGGCTTCTCGGCGACTATATTTTCTCCTAAGCCGGAGATTGTTTATTTAAAAACAAAAAGAACATGTTTGTGTTTTGTTAAAATTTTTGTTTGTTGACTCGAAATTTGTTTTGGGGAAGCGTAAGGAAGGACCCAATCTGGGGATCCTTTAATGATATTTTGTCATGGTTAATTGTAATTTTCAATAGCCAAAACTTCACTAAAAGTAAGGATTAACCTTTGAGGAAGGTCAAGTGCAAGTTTACAGAAAAGATTTTGTTGGAATTTAAGGCCTGTAATTTAATTGTTGCTGGAGCCTTGGGTCAACATTCGCAATAGATCGGACATTTTTGGGTGAGATCAAATTCATCTATAATCATCCTGTTCAGTGTTTAAATAATTGACTCTAATACCGAAAATTATTAAAGAAGGGTAAATAACTTCAGTTTCCAAACCATAAATATTACAGTTTGTCAACCTCACAACAATATTTTGTTTATTAAAGAATCATAACATTATTTTTACATATTATAAAAGATAATTTTTTTTTATCCTCACAATTCAAGTGAGAGTTTAACATTTTCAAGTATTGCTCAGCAATACTTCTATTAATTTTATAACATAGGAGGCATGCCTTACTAGGTAGGGTTTATTTAATGATATCATTTACAACAATTAAATTCATTCGTATATTCATACAGAATAATTAAAATAAGATAAATATATATATTATTTTCCACCACAGTTGGAACATGTAAATGGACGAATATATATATATACAGAGAGAGGGTTAGAATAAGTTAAGTGTTTGTATCTAAAATCCTATCAGAATTCTGAAAGTAAAGTAGTACCTGCACAGTATCTTGTTGCCTGTGAGACTCAGCATGTGCTCTATCTATTTCAAATACAGTGGTCTGAAGCTTTGCTCTAGCTTCCTGTAGTTCTTTTCTCAGTTTAGCCACTGCTCCATTCAAATGACGTGTCTCTTCTAGTCTACTTTCTTGGTTTTGATTCATTTGCTCTGACAGCTGAAGTCTGTACACAACACAACAAGAATCATATCAACTTCACAACTTGGACTTTACAACATTACTTATAAATTCTATTTTTCACAGTTCGGACCATTAATATTAATTTTTTTTGTCACCACGCCTCATTATATTTTGGGTATATACGCAAATTGTTAATTGACAGTAAAATACATATATTTCTTTTTTTTAAATATTTTATCACTGAATCTTACTGCCTGTTCAGGTTACACACACACATATGACAATTAATCTAAAGAGGTAGAGTTGAGGAAGGAAGCATTTTAGAGGTAATCTACCCGCATTTGCATGGAAGGTGAGCATTTAGGGGAAAACCACCCTCAGTAGACTTGACCGGAATTCAAACACTAATCTCCCTGTCAAATAATAATTAACAAAAGTAATTTACAATTATGTTTTTAGCACTCCGTTTTATTACCAGTTGAGGTTATAAGCCTATGTATTAATTACAATAATGTGTTATGGATTAGAAAGGCTTAATTTAAAGTGCACCCACATTTGCACGGAGAGGGGAAAGCCATTTAGGAAAAACCACCGTTAGTGTACTCGACCGGGATAGAATTCCAATATATACGACTTTGGCAATCTAATCTATTGCGAGAGAAACGCCTTAAAACCATGCGGCTATCAAAGCGGGTAATTTGCAATTCACACAATGGACTGGACAGTATATTAACTGTTTAAGTTAAACTCAATTGTAGATTTTATATCTATATATTGTAGCCCCTTAAACAGAAAGACATAATATATGTTAAAATTGTGAATATCACATCATCACCATCATTATGATAAACTGTGTATATGACATAGTAATTAAATTAAATTATTTAATTAATTGATTTGATACATAATTTGGATGAAATTTATCATGCTAATGAAAGGGGGAATTAGTTTAGGGCTATTGCTGTACCATGAAATATCATGTTAACTAGTTGTATATAGGACTGGGCTAATCAGCTATTTTAATGATCCAGGCTGAACATCAATGTCTAGCATTTGGTTTATTTTATTTTTAATATTAGAAAGGTAACATGTGGTGAAGACACTAAAAAAAGAATACATATTCATTTATGTATTTTGTTGTTTTTATTTTGTTAAAAATAGAAGGCTTACATTACATCAGGTTCACTTGAAAAATTTCACATTTTAACTGGTACTGCAGCATTTTAAAGATAGTTCAAGTTAAATTGACAATTAGCAGCTCATATCCTCATATTACACTTCATTAGCAGCAACCGTTAGGTAGACAAATGGTATCTTTCTTAAAAAATGTGCAACTTTTGGTTGTTTTTGATTGTGCACCTAAATATTCAAAACATTCTTAACTTTTGAACTGTTTGAGCTCCAGAAATTTTACTATCACATAAATCTTTCATTTTTAATGTCGATTATTATGAAATTACAAGAGAGTTGATAAATAAAAACATCTAAGACCAGTAAATTAATTAGTTAATATTAATATTATTGTAAGGGTTGTCTTAAAACTTTTTTCTGACAGTGTACATAGCTAATCTTGTTGTTCCCCTATGAGATAGGCAAGGCAAGAAACTGTGAATTTAGTTCCAAAGAATATAAACTCTGTACTTAAGCCATCCTCACTAAATTTCTTTATACTTCCCTATCCTTGTATATACCCTTAACTTCAACAACATCCATACATTGAGTTACAAATGCTCTTTTATTCCTAAAACTCTTTTTTAAACATTCATCTACAACACCTAACAACATCTTATGTAGGATATCCCTTCATTTTGACCCACACTCTACCTTCATATATTTACCTTGTCACTTGATCCACACTCACCCTCTCAATATGCCCAAACCAATGTAAGGCATTTCTTTCACATTGAAGTTCCTTTCAAACTGCACTCCTTTAGCACCCATTAATTACTGAGTCTGTCCATATAAGTTTTTCCACATACATTTCTTAGATATCCCCATCCATCCTTCCATTTTAACAGAGCATTATGCCGAGATACGCAAAATCATTCACGTGTTCTAACCATTTTTCATTTATTCTAAGCTGAAAATCCTTTCCTGATCTGTCCTTAACAAGAACTGTCACCTTAGTTTTGGAAATATTTATATACAATGATTCATTCTGCCTGTCACCAAATTCAAATGATAAATCAAAGTCCATGGGTGTGCCTGCTGGTTATTGGGGGGTTAACCAGGCAAAATTCATTCTGCAAGTCACTTTCATTTTCAGCCATTAATAAATTGTATAAAAATCAATTTTATACATAACATATCTAACTCAAACGGTAATAAAACGCTCTTGAAGAATTATATATATAGTTATTGAATTACCTATTACTTTCTCTTGTCAAATTTTGTTTATCACCTTATTTAATAGGTAATATCAATTGTATTAAACATTGAAAATAAGATGGCCGAGCAAGGCCTACTTTGAACATTTCACAACACCATACACAGATCTGGAATTGAACATTCATAAAGAAAACAAACACTACAATCCACACCAAAGCACACCATCATGTAAAATACTTTCTACCCTATAACTAACAGAGCCTATATATTCTTACTTTACAAGCAATGTCAACAATTTTTCCAGGCTTTCAAAGCCTGAGAATATCCTAAACACTTAGTTAACAGTCAATAAACAAAGCCCTATTCTTATTCAACTAAGAGCTTATCGAGAAAGAACCTTCTAATGACATACTGCTCACCACCCAGTATTATGAAGGACTAGACAAAATCAGATTTATCCTGAACACAGGCTACAATATCTCTCCTCATCATCTCTCACACAAAATTAGGGATGGACGGGAATTACTTTTTTATTTCGGGACGGGAACGGGAAATTTTAAAATTACCCTTTAGAATAATCTTAGATTTAAAATATATTGATTTCTTAACTAATATGGTAAGACTTGTTAAAGCTTTGATATTATTAAAACCCGCTTCGGTGGCTGCATGGTCTATGGCACCACTCTCGCAATAGACTAGACTACCTATGACAGGGATATTTAGTTTGAATTTGGTCGGGTGTATTAAGGGTGGTTTTCCCTAAATGGTTTCCCACTCTATCCACGCAAATGCAGGTACACCTCTAAATTCAATCTATGCTCATTCCTAACACACTAGAGTAATGAGTACATAGGTGTATAACTGGAGTGAGTAATAAGACCCGATGCTAAAAAAATTTGCTAAAGGTAATAAAAACAATAAAAAATAACACAATAAAGTAAAAAGAAGTGTGCGTGAATAGCATTTTTGTTATCAAATCAAATAACAAAATTTTGAATGAATATCAAATAATACACTTAATAAAACAGGCCCTAGTTAATTTTATTACAGCTTTAATGGAAATTATTTTTATTAGTTAATTTCTTTTGAAAATGGTGTTTTATATTTAATTATTTGCATGGAGGAAAAAAATACTACAAAACATTATGTTTGGCACAGCTTCAATTTCAATGAAACTGAAAAATATTATCAAGTTACTTTTCTTAAATGTTTTCTCTAGATTTGACACCCCTCATAGTCTACTCCCTGTCTGGCTCTTCAACAACAGACACGCTGAACCCTCATAAATGGTTGACCTTGGCAAGCTACTTTCTTTCACCCCCTTCCTCCCATTTCTGCACCCCAAAAGATATAAGAATATATCTGTNGATTTGACACCCTTTATACTCTAATCCTCTGTCTGGCTTGTCAACAACAAACACGCTGAACCCTCATAAATGGTTGACCTAGGCAAGTTACTTCCTTCCCCCCTTCCTCCCATTTCTGAACCCCAAAAGATAGAAGAATATATCTGTTCTTCTCTAAATATGTCAAGCTCTTTCACTTGCTGAACCCAACAAATCACTCTTGATAGACAGAGCACAATAAGTCACGCCTCCCAACTTCTCTCTACAAGCTGTGGTAAAATAACCCCCTCCCCATCCCAACCACCACCGGTGCTAAATAACAAAGAAGAAGACTGTCTACCAAAGAGATTAACAGCAATGAGTCAACAGTAACTGCTAGAACATGAGCACCGCCCTTTGTTTTGTTTCCCGCCCAACTCTTTTCGGGGAAAGGGTCAATCCTGCCCCAACCAAAGGCAAAAGATACATTCCTAACATTTTCCAACATTATCAAAAGTGCTCCAAGAATCACATTCAAATGCCCCCCCAATCACCACAACATTCTGGTTCACCCTAAATTGCTCAACCCAGCCACAAACAACATCAGGACAAAGGTTCCTACCCATCCAACAAACTGAGATGCAATACCTGTAAAATTCACCCACCTTACCCCTCATTCAAGAGCATATTCACATAAATGGAATACCCCATTAAAGGCCACTATGAATGCTCCACAGAAAATCTTTTACACCAGCTACAATGCATCTAATGCTATGCTGAGTACATTGGCCTCACCACAGGAACACTCATACAACGAATGATCGCGCAGTTTTGATACCAACCACAGTAACCCAGACAAACCAGTATCACTTTATGACCAAACACATAATGCAGATTTTGACTCATGCTATAGTACTAGAGTAATACACAAACCCTCCCCAATAGTTGCAATGCTTCACAGCTTCTTAAGTAAGAGCTTGCTCGCCAATATATAACCAAATCCAAAACTGAGAGTTTAATAATTAAATATTCTATATAAATACAACATTCTATCCATCTACAAAGAGTCAAGACACAAGTTTGAACTGGCAACAAGTGTTTAAGTGACTATGAGTTATCTTTAGCCATGATGTCCATAGTCCAGTAGGTGTTTTAATCTCTTCTGCTGAAGAAGGGGACTAATATACCTCAAAGATTTCATAATTATATGTTTTGTTGCGTTTTTAATTGTGAACTTTGAGATTTACAGTTTTTTGATTTATAGACCTTGCCCCTCTATCCTTTTTTCAACGTTTAACATAAAATGGTAATTTTTAGTTTGTTATCACTTGTATTAATAATTTTAATATCAAATGTAGAGCAAGTAATTGCAATACAACAGGATGATAAACAAATATTTACTTGAATTTTTACTATAGGTAGTAAGATGCATTACTAAAACCATTTTTTTATAGTGTTAAAATACAATCTTTCCTTACCAAGACAAAGAAGGTTTTTTTAAAACAAGCTGTTTCACTTTATGACCTTTCTAATTTTTTCACTATACTCCAACCTATTTTTATTCCCTCATTAGAGGATGAAAGAAATAACTGTTTATATTATCCGCTAACCCCCCTCCCCCCTTCCATTTGTCACTAACCTGTCATCATAGAGTTCCTGAATGCATGTGTCATTATCCAGCTGAATAATGCGTAGTACCTTCAGCAATTTTGTCAGCAAATTGTCTACATCTATCACTTGATCTACCAGCGTCACAGTCGGCATGTAGCAACTGTGTTCCTGGCTCAACATTGCATCTACCTGTTGGCGCCCTAATATGGCCTGAGACAGATTTTGCAGGGACTCGCTGTTGTTGAGCCGGGACCCAACACTACTGTCACTGCTCATTTGATAGTCCTCACTTTCCACAGCTAGACAAGGGTCTTTCTCAAGGTCCAGAAGCTCACTTAACTCCGGACTAGAGTCTAAAGCAAAAAAAAGTCAACAGTCAAAACTTGCCTTTTTGTTCTGCAACCAAGTGCTAACTTTTAAGCTTTTTAAGTTCTCATCAATACAAATTGACATTTTATGATTTTTTTAAATAAAAATCAAACTTAAGTAGCAAAGCAAAATTTCATGGATCCTTCATGTTTATCCCAGTCTTTTATCTAAACCTTAAATAACTAAAAGATTGCCTTACAGGCGAATTGTGTCTTTCCTTAGAGTATTCCACTAAAATATTATTTTCCTTCATTTGTATACTTTGACTAGTGTTGTCAATCAACAGAAATATTGTTAATCAAAATAAACAGGATGAATATTTGGTTCTTAGTTTTAAAGGACAGCACCATCATTTAATCGCCTTGAGAAGGAGAAATCAGGATAAAGTTAATAAAACAAATGAACTTGACCAAGCATTATGGGTAAGAGTTTGTGAAACTTTCTGTCTGACGAAGACTGGTAATTTCATCAAACGCATTATGAGTTACATACTGCATACTACTGTAGTATTACTGTGCACAAAGCTTCAACTTGGCTTCAAAACAAATGTTAACTTCCCTCTCACTTTGTAAAAAAATTCTGGCTTGCGACAATTAAGAAGCTTCGAAAATACTATGAACAACTAAAATAGATACTAATTTATGTTAAATTATTGCCATTATGAGCTGTTATAGCCAGGGCTATGGAGTATGAATCAGAAGCAGTTTTGGTCGGAGTCAGTAAAAATGTACCTACTCAAGACTTTGACTTAAAAATAAAAACTTCTAATATTATAACAATATTTTATACTTTTTTTACTATCTAAGATCAATGCTTGTAATTTGGATTGAAAAATGTATTCAAATATAAATTCAGAATGTCAAAGAGGCTTACCATGAATTAATCTATATTGGAGCATTTTACTATAGTAAATTGGTCGTTAGTAATTAATAAATTTTAGCTATTTCTGAAAGAAGTCAGAATCGGTCAGTAGAAAAATAGAGTATTCGAAATTGAAGGCTTGGTGTATTGACTCCAGAGCCCTGGCTTATAGCCTACATTACAAATTAGTACACAAATGAAAAAAACCTGAAGAAGTTTGAATGAATATTGTGATAATAGCTTAATTTATTAGATTAGACTTAAATATTACAAGCAATTGTGCAAAAGAAACATTTTTTAAGTGATTTTAGTAAATAAAGTTATATAAATAACAACAATATAATATTTTTCAAGCATAAAACATTAACAGAAAATATTCAAATTGAAAATATAAATTTCGTACACCACTTTATTATACTGTACATTACTGAGGATGACAAAATCGATTCTTCAATGCCTTGATACAATGGAATCTTTCTGGTATCAAGAATCAAGAATCAAGAATTTTAATATCAAGATTTATGATACCTCAATTATTTGCTCTCAAATCTTAGTAAATTAAAATTCTGGCAATGAAACAAAAGGGGGAAAATTTTATAAACTGGGCAGTTTTTCATTCTTCATTACTAGATGTTTCACTTTTCTTTTAATTTTATTTAATTATCAGCAAATTGTTAATGTAATTTAAATTATGTCTTTGTTCTAGTGATCTCATGCAGAAAAAACATGGCCATTTAATTGTGTTTTTTGACAGTTTTTTTAGTGTTTTTTTAAAAATAAATGCACTATAGTGCAGTATATAAATAAATAATATTGTTTATGTAAGGGGCCAATGTGAGGTTGAAAGTATGAAAAAAGTTTGAAATTGTAAATGTCAAAGAATCAAGAATAACATAGATCATGACTTATTTGACTAATATAATTATTGTTCCTACCTGTCTGTGTTGGCGTGTCCGAGACTGGTTGTGAAGGTTGTGAGCTGGGAAACTGTTGTTTTTCAATAGTTTGTGTACGTGCTGAATGAGCAGCTGTGTTGCGGATTGCACTGATAACAGCACTTACAAAGGATGCTCCTCGTTTAGGGGATGGTGTGGTCTGTTTGGTACGAAAAACACTTTCTGAGCTGTGTAAACTTGAAGACTTTTCTGGACTTACTTCCACACTGCTGTTACTCTTGCTGTATGCCTCATTGTGAAATATTACATCCTTTAACAAAACAAATAAGTGATATAATAATTATAGTCATGACCCTAGATATGAGACAAACCAGGATTGCTTGGATGTGGGCAAAGTCAAAGGTTTGGCTTTGATTCTTGTATCTTGCTTGTTATTGGGTTCTGCGAGCTCATGTTTTTTCATCCGAGTCGAACTTGAGCTGAGTGTTTGAAAAGCTCTTGAGTTTGAGTATATTCATAATTTTAAAATGTTAAGAGTATATATTTGTTTATTTTAAAAGTAAAATAGCATATTTAAAACATCACCAATCAACACAAACATAAAATGTAAATATAACATCTTTAAAATTTGAAATTTTAAAGATATATGAAAACAATACAATTTCTTGAAATAAGAATGACGTTAGTTTTTATAAATAGTAAGTAATTTTGAAAAAAAACATATATATATATATATATATATTGGTTTATAAATTAAAAATAATTTGTTTTAAAAATAAGAATAACACTCAAGTCAGATATAATAGAAAAAATATCTTATTGTGAAATTTATTTAAATTCAATTTTTAATGCTTATAAAGGTTGATGTTCCTACTTTAAAATGAAAAATAAGATTGTTAAAATAATATTGCTAGTAAACAATATGAAAGAGTAAATGCTTTTTTTAAATTTAAATGTAGTAATTTGGTAAAATATTTATTGCGATGTTGATCAAAATTGATTTTAGATAGGTTAGCAAATTCTTTAAATAAACTAGTGCTAGTTTTGTAGTCGTATTAATTAATACAGGTTTTAAATATTCCAAGTTCGAAAACATTCAACACAATATATTCTCGATGTTAGATTTTTAACTTAACTAAATTATTGTTTTAGGAATGGACTGGGTAAAAGTAGTTAAAAAAAAGTATGATTATTCAATTATTTAGTATACTATTCAGCTATTGTTATTTTCATTGGTTTGTCATGGCAATGTAACTTCTATCGAGGATAATTCAAGATGGACGATAATATTTAGTAAGTTTATTGGTTGAAAGTAGTTTTAGAGCTCTATTATATTAATGTGAAATTTGACATTGATTTTAACAATTTGTTAAGTTACCGAATGATTTATCAGTGGAATAGAAATATTATCTAAATTAAATAGCCTGTGCTTACCATTGCATTTAAAAAATTGATTTGTACATAAATCAAGCATCAAGTTGAAGCTTGAAAATGACAAGAAACAAAACTTTCTATCATGATCCCGAGCTTAAATGATGAGCTCGGCTAGAAGCTCAAAATTTGAGTACTCTCAGAGATCTATTATTTTCTACTATATTAAATTTAATTCTACTACTAATACTATGTAATATTTTATTTCATACATATTATGTAATATATTAGTGGTCTGCGAGAATTAATTTTTAAATTCAAGTCAATCTCAAGCAATTTTTTCATAAGGCTCCCGAGTATAGAGTTAAGTTGGAGTTAATAAATATATAATTTTAAAGTTAATTCTGTAAATAAAAAACAAATATGTAGTAAAGTAACTAAAAATGCTTTTTTTAAATAAAATATGACCGATATTTTAGAGAAAAGAATGTTTTAAAATCTAAAATAAATAGTTTTTAAACCGTTAAAAAAAATCAAGCTGTAGTAATAATTAATAAATCATAGGATTACATTTTAGATATATTTCTCAATAAGGAAAACCTCTTTTCGCTATATAATGCAATTGCCTCATATAGCAAAAAGATGTTTTCCTTACAGAGATATATTATATATTCGCATCCAATGTCCTTTTTCTGTGTTTGTCCTTTATGTTATACCTTTTACATGTTCCTATCTGTGTGTCCTATCATTCTTTACCATTTTTCATTTTCTTCCTTTTGTGTTTTTTGGTTTCCTCTTTTAGGAAGTTGCTTTGCCCGTTTTACACTCCTCCCTGATGAGTTCCGATAAAATGAAACCTAGGACGGGGAATTGGGCGGTAATGATCGATTTTCTTCAAGAGGCAGCCATTACCACTTTGTACATTGGCAGCAATGTAAAGTGTGAACTGTGTTCTTCTTTTCATTGTAAAAGCCATATTGTGTTCATTCCTATTTTGTTGTTTCTATCCACCTCTCCTGTACCTTTTTCAAAATATAATTTTAGATATATTGTGATGGCAACCGAAAAATTAATTATACCTCATTTCAATACTATTAAAAACAGTTTTAAAAATCATTCGTGAAATGAGGTTTGGATGTGTAGATTTAGCCATTTTTTAAAATGCAAACAACCTCGTTAAATCCCTGTTCAGAATAGCTATTCACGTGGTGCAGCCCTCCTACCAGAGAAAGAAGCTAAACATGAAAGATTTTAGGGTGTATATAGCAGTCATTTGCATTAAGGTGTACTTGATAGTCTTGTACTAAGCTAGTTGTGTTCTAACAGCCCTAACCTCATACTCTCCTCCATTCAACGCTAGTTTACCCAGTTCCTGACCCTGACATTCCAATAGCAAGCTGTACCTCTTTGTTGGGTTCCTCTTTCCTTTCCACTCTCACTCCCTCTCCCACTTTTCATTTCACAAACTACATACAAATTAGCAGAGAAAAGAGTAAATAAGCAATAATTCATCACAAGAGACAATCTGAGGCAAATAAATAACCCTTTTCAAGAAGCTCTGAGATTTCAAACAAACCGATCAATCTTTCGAGCTTAACTTCTTTATTCAAAGTTTGTAAGGAGCTGAAATAAGAATACTCACAAAGCTGTATAATATATCCTTTTTTTAAACTTAGCCCAAAAAATACTTATGTAAAATTCAACAAATCTTCATTTTCCTTTTATCATAAGCTTACTTGTCCCATTACGAATTCCTGTTTCCTCACCCCCACCATGTGACAACACCCCACAGAGGTTGAAGATGACCTACCACAACTGATTAACTGCCAGACTATGTAACAAACATTTTACATAGGACTTCAAAACATACAACAATGGAGGGATGATTTATATGAAAAAGGATGACTAGGTATGTTTATGTTGTAAAGGCTAACAAATTAAAATGAGCAGTTAATGTCCTAAATTCACAAATATTCCTATAAATATGTATCTTTGTTGTTTTTTTTGTGAGAAATTTCCTGTGTTTTTTTCACAGACAGTTAAATATTTGGGTTTTCCCAACTCTTGATTTTCCAATATTCCTAAAGATTGAGAAAAACCATTATTTACTGGGTGATGTTAAATTTGTTGGAAACAATAATGTTTTAATAAGTACCTCTAGATCCTTTTCTGAGATGTTATATGATGAGGCAAGCTGCTCTACAAGTCCATCCAACCGAGAGCCCAGGCCTGACAAGGCCACTGCTGCTCCGGACATGGCTGCTCCTTGTTGCAAGAGAAGATCCTTACTGCACTGTTCTAAACTTCTCAACTTGGACTGCAACGCTAGGTTCTCCTGCCTGCACCCAGGTCACAGTCATCATGACAATCACTCTTGAAAAAATAGGGCCAAATATGGTACTTACAAACAAGGTTGACATTTACACAATATTTGGGTTTAGGTTCCCCCACCCCAGTGATGTAGCTAAGGAGAGGATCCAGAGTGGCTGGACTCAGCTCACAGGCATTATCCCTCTCCATATGCTGACAGCTTTGACTTAAATGGTTACTCAAGTCTGTTCTTATTTCATTTTGAACTTTTACTGATTTTTTTGTGTATTTCAGTTTGAATAAATAATAACTTTTGGATTTTTCTGTAGTAGCTCAGCCTGAATATATACTATAGCCTTAGTCTACCAATACCATGGTATGCTTGTTTGAGTTAAATGAGCCATGATCTAACACAATTTATATACTTGCACAATGCTAGTACAGAGTGGGAGGTATTTGTATATGGTGATGGTTACTGCCATTGGACAAAGAGGTAATAACTGCCTCTGAAGAAAATCGATCGTTACCGCCCAAACCCCTGAACTAGGTTTCATTATATCAGAACTCATCAGGGGGGAGTGTGAAACGCACAACACAACTTCCTAAAATAAGTAAGGTGAGGATATTGAAAATATTAGTGATATGAAGTTACATTTTAAGGAGTTTGGGTTTAAGCCGAGTTACTGTGTATCTAATCACTCCCTAAATATGAAGTATGTAGAGAATTGACCGCAAGGAAGACCAAGGAAGAGATGGGATGAACAGATAGCAGCAGCCTGTGTGCAAGTTAGAGAAAAGGAGAATGGAAGAGAGTGCAGGCAGAAGAATGGTGGAAGGACAGAGGGAGGTGGAGGCATTTTACTAAACGGAGCTGGTCACAGGCTGGAAACAGTTCATGATGTTGATGTGTACAAGATTAAAATATCTTGAGGACTGTAAGGATATTAAAAACATTAGTGATATGAAGTTACATACTAAGTAGTTTGGGTTTAAGCCACATTACTGTGTATCCAGTCACTCCCTAAACAAAACAAAAACCATTTCAATTTCCTTGATTTAAGAACTACTCAATTGAGCCTTGTATGTTAGTTTGTAAATAAAAAAATACTACTAAGCTTAATATATAAGGTCCATTACTTTGTTGATAGTTCCACTATAAAATTAGTTGACTGGTTAAATAGCAGTCATACCTTCTTTGTTCACTGATGCGCACTAAATGTCTGCACTCTTCCTGTTGGCGCTCGAGTTCACAGTTTCTCTGGGCCACCTCACTCTTTTGATGCTCAACCTAAAAATAAAAATAAAATCCTCATCCAGTCATTCTGACATTGACAAAACTCCCACTAAATTAATTTGACCTTTATAAAAAGTTCAGTTTAAGGTAACTTACTGTATTATGTAAAATTATTTAATAACTCACTTTGGACAATTCAGGGTGGCAACAAAACATAATTTTTTTAAATTCCCTGACTTTTCCAGGTTTTCCAGGCAACACTTTTCAATTTTCCCCGACTACTTTTTTTCAGTTTTGATGGTCGATTATGACTTTTGTTTGATTCATTATTGATCATATATTTAAAAAAAGTTTGTATCTAATAAACATAAACAGTTTTATCAGTTATTTAAAAAATTAAAATGTTATTTTATTTAGGTATTAACTTTTGTTTTAGTGGTTAGTTGCAAAATTAATGGGATATTTTAGACATATTTTTTAATTTCCTGACTTTCCCTTATTTTTAGTTAAATTCCCTGACATTTCCCTGTTTTCCCTGTCTTGCAAAAATTCCCTGACTTTTCCAGGTTTTCCCTGTCTGTAGCCACCATGAATTTATTTAAAAAAATTGATTATGTCCATATATGAAGAATCCACTACAAAAAAGTAGCCGGTTGTTACCTTTAACTCTAGTTGCAAATTATAAAACCAGAATATTGATTATAATCTTTGACGAGGCAAATAATATCAAGTTACAAGTTTTGAGCAAGTCCAACACACTCCTGTAAGGTATGACAGCTCTAACATGTCAACCCTCCTTGGAAGTAAAGTGTGACAATGATATGTTAATTTCACCTCGGCTTCAGCTTCCTTCAGGGCTTCTGCTAGTGTAGTCTTCTCAGCCAACAAGAAATCTTGGAGTTCCACAGATTCTACCTCTATCTCCTGTTGCTGGTGCAGTAGAGATTGGTGCGCAGATAGACTCTGTTCTGTTTCCTAATAAAACAGAACGATAATAGTAATGAGTTAGGATAGAGTAACAAATTTGGCCATTTGTGTGTGTCCTCAAGTGGTTATAATAATAAATATTTCTCCAGGATTAGCGTCATTTTTTGTCACACTAACATCAGGTCCACAGACAACAGTTTGGTGGATGTTAAGTGAAAGGTGTGTTATTCACATGTGAGCAGTTTAAGAAGACTTAAAAATTATCTTTTATTATTCTAAGAATAGAAGTTGCACCTAAAATTTATTAATTGTTTAAAAAATATGTAAGGTTAAGTGAATAAATGGATCAAATAATTTATTGTTAATTATTATTCGTACAACTAAGCTTGCCCCATTTGAACTCATATAGTGTATAGAAAATGTGACGTTGTCACAGACATGAATCTAAAGAAGACGGTATGGACTCACCTAGCCTGGTCCCTTTAGACTGGCCCGCTTCACGGCTCCGAAAACACGCGCACTCAGTTAAACATCATGTATCCAACTAACCGTCCGTGACTCGAGATACTGCACCGAGCTGGACTCGGTCAAGTGAACATCGAGATGCGCAGACCCATATGCGCCAACGATTGTGTTCTGGTGAAATAAGACCTATCCACCGGCGCGTGAATTTGAATTATTACGAGGCTAAACGAGACTGTTCTCGAAGCATGTGCACGCCCCTTCCCCCTGTCCCAACTGTGTTTCCCGCCGTATGTGAACACGTGACAGACTTTGTGTTGTATATAACGGCTGGACTGTGTAGTGATGTCACTNTTTAACTTATAAACTGTTTCACATTAACCTATTTTCAACTTATCTAATATTCTCACAAGCTCGTTCCTTACACAATATCCACTATTTTTGGGAGTTCTTGAACGCTTTCATCAACTTTAAATAACTAATTTTCATTCCTAAGGTCTTCACACGACATATTACACTTGTTCCAGTATCAACAGAAATATATTAATAAAAAGGCATTGGGTTGTAAAGCATACATATTACAAAAAAAATTGTTTCTTTATTGGCCAACGTCTCATATATTAATCCATTTCCCCGTGTGACATCACTATTTGAATGCATATTTCACATTATTATTTTTTGACTAATGAATAATGTAGGCCTAGAATTTTTTTCATTTTAAACATAGGCAAACATATAGGCATACATATGTTAAATCTTTCTTGCAAATAATGTGACTTGTGATCAGCTGTTTGGGAAAATAAAAACATATGAATAATGTTCAGTCATGAATACCAGCATTCTTGAAATAAATTACCTAATTTCTAGCCTCTAACGTCTTAAAAGGTAATATTCTTTGGAAAAGTGTTGCCAACTATTGACGCAAACTGATTTTATTCTGTGGGTTCTCAGAGGCTAGTTTAAGAGTCCCATCCATATTCAGAGATTACAACAAAGTCCTGAAAACTTTCTTTATGTCTACACATTTGTGAAGTGCATCCGCTGTCAATGCACCAAGATGAAATTTCAGACTCACCTGAGTTAGAAGAAAGGCACTATTCTTCCTCTTTGAAAGTTGATTCCCCCTTTTTTTTATTGTTTCTTCAACAGTTAACCTTATGACCAATCCTTCTACATTTATGGCATTTATGTTTAAATTGAGAGGTTGAGGTAACATTGGTAGTTTTTTGAAAATAACTTGAACAATCTTTGTTCTTTGATTTTTTCCGAAGAAAGCGTCTTCCGAGGTCACACTATCATTTTTGCTTTTGGCTTCAAACTCTTCAATTATTTTGATTCTTAAGTCCTCTGAGGTAGGCAAGTTATCCCTGGACTCAAATGCTACTCTAAAATTTTCAAAGGATTGAGATAAGTTATAAAGCATCATTATGCTTAAAAGATCGGGATTTATAATGATTTCCAACTCTTCAAGCCTATCAACAGCGTCAGTGAATTTATTTAAATGATTACGGACATTGTCACCCTCGTTCATTTTTTGAAGGATTAATTGTTTCAATAAAGTGGCTTTTCTAGCGGGACCTTTACGTTGGTAAAATTTTGATAATGTATTGCACACATCTTTTAAAAACTCACAGTTCCTAATATGTCCAAGTTCAGTGGGCGATATAATTAAGGTTGGATAGTTTAACTAGCAATGCGAACTAGAACACTTTCACAATCGACAAGCACAACTTAATACTTTTCATTTAGACTACAATAACTTACAACCGTTTTAGAATCAGTTATTTCATTTATTTTGAGCATATATTTGGGCCCATACCCTGTAGAAATTCAAAGAATAATTATTTTTCAATAACTTATTTATTATTGTATTGATACATTTTAATCATAGCAACATAAAACAAAACAATGATGACAGGATCTAGGATCTCCTTAAACTGATTTGAATAGAAGATCTAGGATTAACATAACAGAATAAGGTTCACACAAGTCTTTGCTGGGTGATTAATTGTTCTGTCTTATTTCAACAAATTCCCATTTTTCCAGGCAGCTTATATTGAAGAGAAGAGTATTAAAATTGTATTTTTCATTAAACTGACTAGTTTGAAGTTATATAACCGATGTTTAGAACGGTATGATTTGAGATTGATGGGGAAATACATCTACTGCCACTTCACCACCCTTGTTTAAGGGGTAGACATATTTGAATCAGCATGCTTAATTCTTCAGTTTATTTTTTAAACCATCCAAAGATTTACTATTTTAACCTGTCAGTTAAATGTTCCAAATTAAATATTCCAATATTTTTTTAATAAAATTTTGCAAACTCCCTGTGTTTTCCCACTTTTTTTTCTATACACAAAAATTTCCTGTTTTTTCCCGGTGTGGCAACCCTGTGATATATACTATTGCTAGGTCTTTATATTTGATTTATTTGACAAATTTACAAACTAACTCATAAAAATGAACCATTGATAAGTCACATTATAATTCCATTTCCCTCACTTTGGGGTAGAATGCCATAACTAAGATCTGTAGATAAAATAGGGAATAAATGGAAGATTGTTAGTAATTATTAAACGTAAGCATATTTACCTTGTAGAATCAGTAACACCCCTATTAACAAAGAATGAAAAACTCTTAAAGAGTTACAACACAATACCACCTACTTTAAGAGATCTGTTAGTTCCTCTCAGAACCAGCAACTAATACAGTACCATCTACTTCACAGATATGTTTAAAGCCTCATATGTTTGAACTCGTTTCCTTTCAGTATAATTGTTCATTAATATAAAATCTGATCAAGACACTATAAAATGTGCACACTATATTCATTTAAAGACATTTACTTTTAATATTACTGTTTGGGTCAAATCTTTACTTGACATAATAATATTTTGTCAAATAGTATATGAGAAATGTTTGGCAGGAGAGCCTTTTTTAGTCAATTTTGAAATTCAGACCTGGTAGTGAAATGCATACCAACTCTACTTGAAATACAACTACAATGTAATTTGCATTCATGCAGTGTTTTGATTGTTATACAGTTTTTCAATGTGATAGTTTTTTTTATCTATGTGCTTTGTAGTAACCAGTTGTGTTACACTGTTTAGCAATAAATAGTGGTTGTAGTTGTATAATAAGTATTACAAACATATTCTCGATTAAGTATGCCTATAAGAAGTGGCCCCCTGGTTATTGTAATATCTCTAACAGACACATAAGACTACAAATCTCTCACCTGTGTCATTTTGCTTGCCCTTGACAGTGGCTAACATGGTTCCTAATGACTGCTCCATTTGCTGTAGCCGGGTCAAGGTTTGAATCTGGCATTCCTCCTTCTGGGACATCTCTTTTCTCTGTCTCTGGCATTCAGCCTTCAAGATGACAAGGTCCTCAAGATGTTCCTGCAGTCTATCCTCCTACAACAGTCATACCTCTTTGTTTGGTATAACTAGTATATTAGTGTCTGGGACACCTGTAGATATGTGCTAACCACCTCCTCTCCCCGTCACTTTGCCTTCAAAATGTCCAAACCCATGAGATGTTCCTGCGGTCTATTTAGGGCCAGTTTCATAGTCAGATTTAGTACGCCTCAAGTGCGGCGCTATACTAAATACAAGACGTCACCTACCTGAAATTGAATGGAATGGGCCAGTTTCATATGCGAAACTGGCCCATTCCATTTTGGTCTAGGTAGGTGTCGTCCTGTATTTAGTATCGACTCGCACTTTAGGCGTACTAAATCTGACTATGAAACTGGCCCTTAATCTCCAACACTCATTCTTCTTTGTTTGATACATATAGTTTAGCTTTGTCTGGGACACTAAGTAATAATACTTAGCACCGCATCTTACTACCCGCTCGGGTTATATGCTTAAGTACTAATTATGCTAATGCGTTAGCAAGTGGGAAAGTTGACTATAGAGGAAATGAACCCGCATTTGTGTGGCGGGAGAGTGGAAAACCATTTAGGAACCCCCTCCTGCCCCCCCTCCCCCCAGTTCACCTGAGCAAGATTCAAACCTTAATCTCCCCGTCCTCGGCAATCTAGCTTAACATGAAACTAGTGCGTTAGCTAACTACGCCATTGAGGTGGTTCTGGGACACTAAGGGTTTCAACAATAGTGGTAGAACCTCAGTGATGAAGTCCTACCATTAGTCATTATGGCAGCTTCCCCTTTAAGTCTTTTAATGTGAGAGAATAATAAGGCATTCCTTAAGAGGTATGTAGATAAGCTAAGTACTTTCATCAAGTTATTTTTGCTTGCTGAAATACAATTCTTCTGAAAAATAAGTTAATAATACAAACAAAAAGTGCAATATACAAAAATTGTTATGCTTTAAATTAATTTCTGTAATATGATTTGTAAACAGTTATTGAATTAACTTTTCAATTTGATCAGCATTTTTAAAAAAATTATGAAAAGGAGAATTTTCTTCTTGGCCTTGGAACAAAATACAATAGAGATGTGAGCATGCTTTCTTCGATACCCAAAATAACTCTGTGGTTGTAAATAAAAATGGTGGGAATGAATGCTAAGTAGGTTAAAAAAAAGTATTGTTTATGAATATTTTGCCATCCCCTCTATGTTTGTATATATTTCTCATACTCAACGTAATAAAAAAAGAAATAAAGGCTCTTTTATTTTTAGCATCGTGTCTTACAACCTAATCATATTATTAGCATACATACTAATTATGCTTTTGCCGCATTTGCACGGAGGGAGAGTAGAAAACCACCCTCAGTACACCCAACCGGGATTCAAATTCAGATCTCCCTGTCCTGGCAGTCTAGTCTAACATGAGAGTGTCGTCTTAGACCATGCAGCCACCAAAGCAAGTAAGGTTTTATTATTCTACTGAAAGGCCACAATGGTGAACTGAGACACTTTTTTCCAAAAAAAACTAAGGCTAATTTGGAAAAAAAAAAGCTGTGTATAGTGTTATCAGTGAAAACAAGATTTGCTGAAAACACAAATAATTTTAGTAGACACTTGAAAAGGGGTGGTGGGGGGAATTGGTGTGTGTGTACACATACATACACAAACAGACTAAGTGTATAAATGAAGTAATTATATCTAGTCCCTTAGAGCTCATATTAGTGTAAAATATATCATAGAGTTTATTATAAACACTTTGATTAAATAATTTCCTGCTTCGACAGGTGATAGGTAGGTAATATATTAAGGTGTGTGGTCTGCATATGCATTGAACGTTTATTAAGTGCTCTGCTATTGGGAAAAGTTTGAGAAACAGTGGTCTAGAAATACATAACATTAGAGTATATAATCCATAAACATCAGATTGAAAATGTATATAGAGTGCCATGATTGCCATTTCTTCTGCCAATTTTGTGTTTAGATAGCATCAACTTTTAGGGACCCATTATGAAGATCTTTTGTCTATCTCCAGAAAAATAAATATTTAAATGTGTAAATTATAAAAAAAATCACTTTAGATGTAAAATGGTGTATGGATATCCAATATAACACATCTAGAGATTTGACTTTAAGCATTTATATGAAAATTACAATCTATAAACTGATTTTAGCAGGAAATTTACTATGAAAGGGCTTTTTCTCTACAAGAAATCTACTATATAATTTGATTTTGGTAGGAAAAAAGACCTTTCAGAACGGACTTCCGATCAAAATCAGTGTATATATTTTTAACTTGCTTTTCTTTCAAGTTATGCATATTTCCAAATATTGATTTAACCAATGAAGGAGTGCTATATTCACCAAATTGCATCAAGTCCCAAAATGTTCTTGGTTAGACAAAATGTATGGAACCAGTCTAACGATAAGGCAACGTACCGTCTGAACTTGTTGGTCTAGCAGTTGATTGGTCCTAAATGAAGTTCTATCCAAAAGCATGGTGCCAGTTAGGGCCCGCTCAACATCATCGCCAGTCAGGACAGTCTGGATGCTTGTCTCATGGTAGATGCGGGTCCTGTGATGGCGTGGATAAGGTGGGAGGCTCTTGGGAGGCTCCCTAACCTGAAGCTGCTTTCTTAGGCTTGCTGCTCTGTTCAAGCTTGGGTCACGGCCGGTGGACTGACTCCTGAGGTGAACTTCCGTCACTGAGGTTTCAGGAGACTGGTACCTTCTACGGCGAGGCAGTGTTGCATACTTTTCTAAAGCACTTGCTTTGCTCTCCATTATCGTATCTTCCCCCATTCCAATTGTGCTGGTGGCCACTGTCTTCTTGTTGGTGTTTTCCATTATACTCCCCTCTCGTGACTTAGTACTACTCGGCTGTGGCCTATGGATAGAGGAAGGCCAACGGCCATCATTGTTTGGCATGTTGCTACTTACTTTAGCTTTTACAGCTCGAAATAGACCTCTTCCTTTGGACTGTGAAACCACATTCTTATCAGATACATTGACAGTAATGTTACCAGACGTTCTGGAATGTCCTTTACTCATACCAGTTGAGCTCGATGAATTTGGTCTTGACGCTCTGCTGCTCAATCCCTGTTGTACAAGTTTACTGGCTACCCCCTTTATTGAGGTAGATAGTGCTACCTTCTCTTTCCTACAGTTTGATATTGCTGTTGGTTTATTGATAGAGCCTAAGGTAGTAGTTTTGTCAGTAAAACTTGGCTGACCGCTAGACGAAATGACTCGAGTTCTTGCAGATGAGACTGCACTTGGTGTAGAGGTAGTTTGTCTGTTTGTAGTACTCTTCTTTAGAACACTCGACAAGTCTGTTTTTCTCTTCATGAAAATACTGGAGGTTCCAATCTTCATACCTTGACCTGCATCTTTACTTGTAATGGAGGAGCTTTCGCTGCCAGCCTCACTTGTCCCATCTCCACTAGGTGGCAGCACCATTGTGGTACCAGTTACTAGATCTTCTGCATCTTGGTAGGAGGATGAGTAGTAACTAATGAGACTTGAGTCACAAGACATGGTTGAGGAGATATTTGAGTCCTCTAGCCCACTGGAGATCCTCTGCAAGCACGGCAATGACTCATGAGCTCCATTCACCTCTACACCGCTGTCACTGCCCTCCTTATTGATATCCCTACAAAGTTTCATCCCCACATTAGCAATTGTGCCAAGAGTCAAACAACTATCTGGGGATATTGTTTTGTTTGGCTTATTTTTCTGCCTGGAGAGAGAGTTTTCTAAAGATGTCACATCTACATTGCTGTTCACAATCTCTCCATTATTATTGATATTATTCTCTTTCAGTGGCACATTTTCAATAGCATTGTTAGTTAAACATCCGGCTGAACATAATATGTTAGGTTCATTGTTTTCACCTGAAGAAGCACACTGACCCGAAACTGTCACACACCCCTTACCTATGAGGACCTCTTCCATGGCTAAAGAATGAAACTGGCCAAGAGTCCCTGACACATCTTTTTTCTCAATTCTGCAGTTACTAGTCCTGTCTTTAACCACTGGAATGTCACTGCTCTGATCTTCTGAAGTTCTTTGTTGTCCATCACAGAGTGTGAATAGAGATGTACTTGGCAGAGAGCTGTTTTCTGAACAATCCATGGTAACACGAAGGTTACTTGAAAAAAATACATCTGTAACACAAGAGGAAATGGTATTAAAATGACATGTTTACTAAAAATAGATAAACTAATGTTATTATAGGCAAGTGAAGGATGGAAATATTTATCGACAATGTTGAGTCTGAGCAGATTTGGGATTTTTAAAATGGGGTATGATATCTATAGTACACATACATGTGTGTATGTTTGCATGTAGGTGTGTACACATGTGCAAAACAATAATACTGTACATATGTGTTTATATAATTGCATACATTCATACATCAAACACACTAAATTCAATAAATGTTTAGGAAAGTACTAGAAGGCAAAGATGACAAGCCAAATTATTTTTAATAGGAGAGGTATTTGGAAAGAAAGGGCCAATTGGTTATTTACTATCATCATCATCATCATCATCATCATCATCATCATCATCATCATCATCATCAGGATCATGATGATGATGATGAACATCTCTCAACCACTGATTGGGTCTATTTGGCACATAGGCCTCTCTAACGTATATTTTCTCCCGAACACCTTTCCTCCTCCACAATGACCCACCCAGTCTTCTCCTCTCTGCACTTTCTTCAGCCAGCTGTCCCTCGGTCACCAGCACCCCAATTTCAATATCCAACATCTTCTTTGGTATCTCCTCCTCCTACATTCTCCTCACATGACCGTACCATCATAATTGTGCCTTCTATACCCTGTCCTGCATTGGCTCCTCCTTAACTACTCCTCTCACCCTTTCTTGTCATTCCTATGATACTGCTCAAAAAGGCTTGAATTCTGCTTCTATCCTGCTCCCTCATTATTCACAGGTCTGCTGCGTACACCAATATTGATACATTGTGCGTCCTTTAGATCACTCCTTTACACTTCCTCAGCACATCCCTGCTCCAAATTTTACTTCTCACACCACCAGAAAAAAAGCTTATGTTTGCTCCCTCTCTCATTAATTACTCTTTTGTTTCTTCCACTTACCTCATATCACACTTCCCAGGTTTTTAAAGCTTTCCTTTATCTTTAGCTGCTCCCCTCCTGTCACATCAGTCATGCACCTGTCTGTCTTCCTTGCTATAGTCAGCACCTCACTCTTTCTTACATTAAACTTCATTCCATACTGCTCCACCACTTCATCCCACTCACCCAACTGCTCCCGAACCTCTTCCTCCTCACTGGCCCATACCATCAGGTTATCCACAAAAAGTTTGATTTCTTTCTTCCCTCCCCAATTCTCTTCACCACTTCCTTCAATTATTTCGTCCATCACTACAATGAACAGTAGTGGCGAGAGTGCACTTTCTTCCTTCATGTCATTTCCCAACTCAAAGCACTCTGTCCTCTCCTTCCCCACTTTCACACAGCTCATACTCCCTTTGTGCATATTTCTCACTCTCCTTGCCATCCTGTCCCTCACGTTCTTCTTCAGTTCTTCCCATACTCTACCTCTGCACACACTGTCATAGGGTTTTTAAACATCCAGGGAGACCATCAGCAGGACCTTCCCATATTCATAGTGTTTCTCTTTCAGCTGTCTCACTGCAAATATGAGATCTGCTGTGGACCTTCCTGGTCTGAAGCCATACTGTTCCTTCCTAAATCCTCCTTCCACTGTTCCCCTATTTCTTTTCTCCACTATCTTTTCATACACCTTTACACAGTGGCTCATCAAGATTACTCTAAACCAAAAGGAAATTGATTTAAAAAAATTATTACCGGTACTGCCAAAATTAATCTATTCGAACATAAGCCATTTTCCCACATAGTCACTGCAGGAAATCAGATATTGGTTGTAATGTGGCACTAGCTTCAATATATCCATGTCATAGAAGCTTGCTGCGTGTTAGTTAGTTCAGCCGGTCCTAAACCACCTTCATGAGCTAGTAGTAGTCTTTGAAGTGTGGGCAAAAGAATTTCTTCAAAAGCAAGAACAAATGTTATAGTTACTTCGCACAAGGTCTGGGCTGTAGAGAAAATGATTGAATAATTCCCAACCAAACTCCTCAAGAATACTGATGGTGCGAGCTGTGGTGTGTGTTCGGGCATTGTCACGCAGGGGGATGACGCCAGACGACAACAAACCATGTATTTTGTTCTGAATGGCCTATCTCATTTTTTTTCAATGTATGGTTCTACACTTGTGTTTATTGTTGTTCCAGGTTCCATAAATTCAAGAAGCAGCAATCCCTTCCAATTCCAGAACACAGTTGCCATCACCTTTCTGTTTGAATTTCTTAGGCTTTGGTCACCCTGTGAGCACAAATTTCCTTGTACTGTTGCTTTGTTCCGACATCAAAGTGTAAATCCAGGTTTTGTCTTCATTCACAATGTGGTCAAGGAACTTGTTACCATCAAACGCGTAGCAATCAAGGAGTGTCAGATGAATTTTTGTCAAAATCTTTGGAACCCATCAAGCACAAACTTTACAGTACTGGTACTGAAGCTTTTCAGTAACAATCTCGTACAGAACAGTATCTAAAATCTGGGGAAAATATCATTAAAGTTCAGACAGTGGCGTATTCTCTGGGTATGCTAGTCCTGCGCCGCATACCCATAATGATATGGACTAGTTTTTTGTTTAATTCAATGTTGTCTGTGCAAACTGTGTAGATACTAATGTTTAAGTTGTTAATAAATATACATGTAATGAATTATTAATTTTAAAACTAATATTGGTTCATATTCCAAGAATACTGTGTTTTAAGTAATTCTTCTTACAAAAGGTTCTACTTAGCACAATAGGAAACCCAGGGCCTGCTGCTTGAAAACCGCAAGGCAAGCTAGGGAAGCTCTAATGACCCTGCCCAATGTCTAGGGGGTTGCAACACATTCCTTTCCGCTCAACCACAAGTCATTGACCAATGAGCTCGACTTTTTACACCCCAGGTCATGCTGTTCGTGTGAAGCAAGCTAAGCATTGTGCCAACTATTGGAAAAAGATTCAAGATCCCAATGTTTATTTATTAAGCAAATTTAGTATAGTTTAAGTAAAAATTACACAATATATATAAAATTAATTGTAAAATAATAGTTAGTATACATAGCAAGCTTTAAATTATACACTAATTAAATACATTTAGTTATGTTTAGGTATCCTAGTCACATGTATTATCATGTATTTGGCAAACAAACACACTTAACCACTCTTTCAGATTTAGGCATTTCAGCACTGATAGAGTGGAGGAAGGGCGGTTACAAGGCTACTTTAACCGTAGTTGACGGTAATTCTTGTTTTTCTTTAGTAGAAAGGATCGTGGAGTTTTAATAGGGTTCTTTTAGTTTTTGTTTTACATTAACGACTTATTAGTGAATGTGATTTTATATAATTATACATCAAAGAATCCAAAAGTCAGGAGTGTGATTTCAGCATTTCAAGATGATTTAGAAGGAAAAGGTAAATTAAAATATATTTTCATATATTTACTTAATCAGTGGCGCACCCAGCATTTTACTTTGGGGGAGGCATTCAATCAAGGCTGTAGCAAGAGTGAAATTTTGATGGAGAGAGCGGGTTTGGGGTTGCACAGCCTCCTAAGCACTGAAGGCCGAGAATATTTATGAATATTAAATGCTTTTATAAATCATTTGGAGTAGTTTTATAGTAATTAAGAGATTTAAATAATGCAAATTGTATCGAATCTATTATTTGTATGGTTTTTTTAATTGTTAATTTTGTGTATAGCGGTAAAACTTTTGAATACTAGGCTTAAGTCTGAAGCTTGGTCTTAAAATGTAGTATATACATTCGACACATCTTCAATGCTAAATATTTTAGCTATACTTAATATTATTTAAATTTCTATTAACAATATTTGTGGTGTTGGGGAAAGAGGGGGCGGTCAAATACCCCGTTTGCCCCTCTCCCCCTTGGGTGCACCACTGCTTACAGTAAAAGATATGTGTAAATATCTTAGCAATAAAACAATGACGTAGCGATAGAGTATTAATAGTCCGAGATAATCTCCCCTATGTTAGTCAGAATTTACGCATCTAAATAGCTACTGGAGCATAAATTCTCAAGTTGGGAAACTCGTTTCCATGCAGCATTGTGTGAGATAAGTTGGCTTTAAGAAATAGTTTTAATTGCAACGTGAGTTGAACCATCCACCTGATTCCCTCTCACCAAGATCTGATGGACGCTTGATCCAAGTACCATTTCATTTTACTATTATTATGATTGTTTGTTTTAAGTATTGCTAACTGTGTGCTTTTAATTACACTATACCACTCTTAGCCCCGACATTAATATTTACTTAAATTTCTAACCATGTAGATATCATTACAATTTGAGGACCACCTATGTGGTCTAGTGGTCATAGGTTCTGGCTACGGACCCAGAGGTCCCGGGTTTGATTCCCGGCGCGTGGATATTATCTGGGAAGCAGTGGGTCTGGAACGGGTTAGATTCAGCCTAGGGTGGATAAATAAGGAACTACTGAAATAAAGTAGTAGTGGCTCCGGTATGGAAAGCCGAGCTTAATGGCTGGAGTCATAGTTGTGCTGACCACATGACACCCTCAATTCGCAAGAGTTGGCACTAATTCGCCAAACAGTTTGGTAGCCACTCGGTAGGTATAGCCTGAGTGCGGGCTGACACCATGGAGTTACTTTTATTACATTTTGAGTGGATAGTAACCATCGTTATGGGTAAATAAAAGAAGAGAGAATATGGGAGTGGGGGGAGAGGGGCCTCAAAATTTCCTAAGATAGCATACAGTTAAGGGGAAATAATAAATGTTCTAGAACCACTGTTCTTTAGGGGCACATCTTCAAATATATTCCTTGACGTTCTTGGACAATGGTGGTTGAGGGTCCTCGGCCCCCAAATCTCCGTTGCAACCTTTAGAGTACAGCATACCTATTAATTTTTCTCAGAATACACCACTGAGTTCAGAAACTGTGAAGCATCTTGTTATCATGAATCTTCTTGTCCACACTTTCAACCAAGTTTAGAAAAACAACATAAGGCTAGCCATTCTAATCCTCATCGTGAAAATTTGTTTGGACATATTTAAATTCATAACACCAATTTACCTTACCAATACCCATCATAGTAAGGTAATAAACTTGACAAAGCTGGTAGCTAATTTCCACTGGATTTTTTTTTTGCATGAAGAAATGTTTCATGGCATGGACTTCATATGCAATGGATTATTGATTTTATTGTTCATTTTAAAGAACTTGTATACAACCATTAACAATCACAGAGCTCTGACAACTAAGATGTAATTTCATCATCATCACTCTATTGCCTTGCACATGCACCGACATGGCCATGCCCGTAACACGGTTGCCATTATCAATTGGCCCTTACTTTATGAATACCGTTCATTCGTTTCTGTTAACATTTTGATCCCCTCAATCAGATTTTGGTCTTTTTTGAGCTACAAATTCAATATTATCTTGTAGTGCTTTTATCATTGCTACAAGTATATAACTGATTGAAATGTAGATCTTCAAAATAATATAATTTATTAATGCTAAAGGATGATAGATTAAGAGGGACAACATAAGAACTGATGTTACACAAACTCAGACTAAAGTGAAAGAACCCTTTTATGAAAATATTATCAGATCAAGGATGAAATGGTTCGGACATGTAAAGAGGATGGAGATTGGGAGAGTGACAAGGAAGTGGATGGAGGAGGTAGTCTGGAAAAGAATGAGAAGAAAATCGATAGAAACTTTAAAGGAAGACATCCAGAAGAGAGGCCACTGTTGGGCCATAAATCATGAAGAAATGTATCTAGATAGAAAGAAATGGAAAAAAACTTGCAAACTGTATCAGATTCACTAGAACAAAAACCTGATAATGATGATGTTCTGTTAAATTATTTCTGACATCATATTCATAGCTTCTTTAGACTAATACCTAAAATTATATTATATTAAATACACAAATTTTGTTTTCATTTAAAGCTTTTGAGTTTTTTTTATTGTTGCTATTTTATGTTGATATTTTACCATCTATACACACAACAAAAGCTAGCCAATGATAATAAATTAATATGCATTATTTTAGTACAAGATAGTTCAGAATCCCATAAATTCGTGAAAAATATGTTGATGAATACTCAGGAAGGATTGATTTTGTTCAGTTGGGATAGTTTATAGAGCCTAGTAGTAAATATGTTAAATAATTGGCCTATTATATTAAAATACTTTTTGTGCTTTGGGGTGATATTTTTTTAACATCTAAGTTTCAAATATTAATGTTTTTATTTGATTAAGATGACTTTTTTAATTTATTTTAAAATATTAATTTTTATTATCATTGAAAATTTGCTTAAATATTGTGTATGATAGTAAAAAAGACACACAAAAAAAAAAATCACGCCTACTTTGAGGACTATTCCCATACTTGCTCATATTTACATTCTGAGTGAGATACTCGAGCCTCTCTAGACATTAAAATAAATTAGTTACCTATTTTATCGATTGATATGAACTGTCCGATGAGACCAAATAAAATACTTGCATTCGTACTCCTGCTACACTACTTGTCAATTAAGTAATGTATTAATATATGTACTGTAAATAGGCCTAAAACATATATGGTGCAGTTCATAAGCCTTCAAAAACACGAATACAGTAGCTACACACTACACAAAAGCTTGGATAGAAAAATACTTATCTAACCTAGTACATTTATCCATTTTTGTTGACGACACTTTTGAATACACTTAGAGTATGTAGTTTTCACATTTACGTATACATAAATTACGAACACAATAAATGTAATTTGAGGGTAAGTGGTAACTAATAATCTATTAACAAGTGAACCACTCTATATTTTTATTATGGGTATCTTGGTATCTCCTTGTTTAGCTCAGAACATTGTTGTCAGCTCTCAACTAACTTTAATTCACAGTCTATATTCCGTCCAATGCACGGCTACTAGACAAGACACTAGGGGTCACGAGCCGTATGCACAGAGACAAGCCCCGCCAACTGACTTCATATGGAATGAAAATCCAGCCAACTTCGGCTGAGAGCTACGCGTCATTCACCAAATGTGGTAAATTGTGTCATAACAGTGTAGTTTTATCAAATGTTAGTCTGTATTAAATGTGTGTTGTGGGATTGCTGGTTGTACTAATCATGATAGACACCAAAAGGACATAGGCATTTATTTTCACCACTTTCCAAAGTGTATATCTGCTTGCAAGCGGGCCGATTCATTTGTCGTTGATATTACTCGCGTGTGCTTAATACATTATGATAAATTATACTATTTAAAGAGTGAGTTATTGGATATTCCTATAAAAGTGTGTTAAAGAATTTAAAAAAAATCATAAATAGATAAACTGATTATCTTACAGGCATCCATGTTTATAAAATAAATACAAACAAGCTAAAATCTACAGCCATTCTGGAATACTCAAACTCTGGTTATAACACAAGAATTACAAGGAAATTATCTCATAGGTCTTTTAATACAGTCAAATATGGTACTAACTCGATACTAAATAATATTATATTACTGTATAATGCCACACCAACAGAAATTTCCAGCATCCAAGAGTTGTCAAACTTTAAAAACATTACAAATTATACATTAGTAATAATCAAACAATCAAATACCTGAAGTTATATTTACGCTTTTAAGTGAGGAATTCTCCATCCAGATATCATATTCTGAAAATTGAAAAATGACACCTGGAAAAGGGAATCGAACCCGGGACCTTTGGCTCAGTACGTCAATGCTCTGCCTACTGAGCTATCCAGGAATCCCGTGTTAGGGGTCATTCTTCACTCATATTTTAAGGCAGAGTCTATGATGGACGTGCGGAAATCGTTGGCTACAATAATTGTGTGATTTTATTAAGATGGGGTGTTAGTGAGCGCCAGTTTAGTGCATTAATTTTGCAGTTTTTATAGCTTAACATTTTTTGGCAAAAATAAATCAAATATTTCTTCTATAGAAACATAGAGTTTAGTTTTCCGCACATGCTAATCTCAACAGTCCTTGAATATCTGTCAGATGTGTCCTGGAATTTAGTGACAACTTTTTCTCTGCATTTAAAAAGTTTGTCACCAAATGCCACTATCCTCATGATAGATATTCAAGAACTCTTGAGATTAGCATGTGCATAAAACTAAACTCTATGTTTATATAAGAAGAAATATTTGATTTATTTTTGCCAAAAAATGTTTATGCTATAAAAACTGCCAAATTAATGCACTAAACTGGCGCTCACTAGCACCCCACCTTAAGATCACGAGCTATCAAATAACGCAGCCACCTTCGACTCGGTAGTTGGCTTAATGCTGCCACTTGTACAATTATTATAATTGTAAGGGATTGCTAAGCCAACTGAGAAAGACAGTATTGTTGACGAAAGCAAAAAAGTATACTCATTTCAAAAACTATGATAACAGTGTTGAATTTGCAAAAATGACGTTTTTACATTTTTGAAAAATTGTGCAAATCAATTGGCATGCAATTTGGATGAGATTACTCATAACAATAAATGTGAGGCAGTGTTTGTCAAATCACTGATGAATGTTCCTGGATTTCTAGGTGAATGCTGCCATGATACAAAACTTTCTCTCATTAAACTGTTTGTAAAGATTAGGCTATAATACACACTGAAATTTAGTAGTGAAATGTTTCAGTGCAAGCAAAGCAAAGAAAAAAAAAACCATTTGGGGTGCTGATTTGAAGAAAAGTGTGATAATGACTAAAATTTGATTTTTAACTAAATTTTATTGCTGTTAAAGTTTACTACCTTTGTTTAAGTTTTGTTATGTATTTAAGTTAGCTTACTTTATAACATATTTTATGTAAAGTAAATAAATTACTCAAATTAAAATTCATCTTATTATCAGTGTGTATTTTCCTTGTCGTACTTATGAACAATTTTTTTTACCATTTTGCTACTTCAATTAATATTTTTGATGTAGCATTTAAATATAAAAAAATATTACCATCTCCATTAGTTTATAGGCCTATATTATATTTTGTTAAGTTACATATTATAATTCATTCATAATTTTGAATTAAATTGGAGGATTTAATAATGATATTCTCAAAAGGCTCAACACGATTATTGTAATTAATTTAACGCTCAACTAATATTAAATGCTGTACATTATCTTCCTAGTGATTTTAAAATTCTTTAATTAACGTTTCCTTATCAAAGAAATTTAATATATCTGAATAAATAACGTTTTAAACTAATATTCTAAGTGCAGAGCTATACAACATAATGGACAGGTCCGTGTATCTGCTGCAGGCCACTTGAAGCGCTATCGTCGCGCTGTGTTGCACTTTTCACCACTAGTAAGCTTCGCGACTGTAGATAGTATACTTTGACCAAACTCTGGCAACCCTGTTTCTAAGATAGGAAAATAAAATACTTATAATATAATACAAAAAATACAGCTGATAATGTTTGTGTTTTGAAAATTAGCTGTCATGGAAGGCTATTTTATCGAGGTGTTACCCAATGAAATAATTGAGAAGATTATTGGGTGTAATGTGTTGTCACACTATGATGTTATCAATTTTGGCTCGACTTGTAGTAAATTCAGAAGTTTGGTAAATAACAGTAACAGAGTATGGAAATGTAAATTTATTAAAAGGTATGTAAACACAAAACTCATATTATCGGTTAAAGAAATCATAAAATTATTTCAGTAGTTTTTCTGATTAAAGCTACTAATTGTATTTCATCTAACTGAATTATGTGATAGAAAACTCAAACATGTAAAGTTTGACCCTAACCTGATAATTGTAGGTAGGCTCAGTGGTGCACTGAGCTTAGTTAAAAAATCAACACAATGTCGGATTTAAACCTTGGAAAGAACGCAATGTGTAAACCATCCTCGGTCTACCATTCTACCACTCTACTGGACACTATATAGACATGTGACTATCACATCCCTTGTAACATTGTCATAGAAATTGACTATCTTGTGTTGGCTATAGATGGCCGCAGCTTCTGAAACTATATAATCCCAAACAAGTCTACAACTGGTTGGCTGAGTTCCAGCTGCGAGTGAACAAAGGAGCTTTAGTCCGCCAGTATGTCGCCTCTATGTCATCCAAAATGTATCATTTGGAAGAAATACAAGATTCCTCTCTGGCAGAAATGGAAGCTATGATGAATGACCATGAGCGATCTTACCACTTCATTATGGATGAGCTCATCAACAAGGGAAACCCTTTGAGGTGAGAGCATGATTTTAATCCACATCTTAGGAACACAAATTAAATGTCACGGATCATCTAAGTTTATTCTGGTTTGCTGCTTATGAGGAAATGGCGGTTTGACCACCAGTCAACTATATTAAAGGTGTTTTTATTTATTTAAATGTTTACCTGCTCTCCCCCCCACACAATTTCGGGGGTACATCTGCTCTAAATTCCTACCTCCTCATCCCTAACCCATTAGTGTAACTAAAATGTAGCCCAGACAGGTAATAAAATGGGATGAGGGGAAAAAAAGCTTGCTTTGTATAAAACAAAAGTAATTATATAAAACAATATATACAACAATCATATAAAAGGAAACAGAACATCCCTTCAGCGTGTCTTCTTTGTTCCTTATAGATGCTCCTCCTATCTTCGGAGAGGGTGGTTGCTTCAACTAGTACAATATGTTTAATGTAGAATCTCAGTACATACTCACTAGAATAGAGCTTGTCTAAATTGAGGTAACAGTAGAGGTGGCTGCATGGTCTAAGGCATCATGCTCATATTAGGTTGGACTGCAGATGACAGGGAGATAGGGGTTCAAACTCTGGTCAGGTTTACTGAGGGTGTTTTCCCCTAAATAGTTTTCCACTCTCCCTCCATGCAAATGTGGGTACACTTCCTTTAAATTCAACCTTCCTCATCCCTAACATTAGCGTAATTAATACATATGTCTATAACTTGAACAGGTAGTAAAACACAGTGCTTAAAAAACAGTGGAGGATGGTCAGTAGGGATAAGGAATGTAATATATAAATAATTGCTTATTACTAAAGTTAAAACACCCATAAGCGCTAAACACACCCTTTACAAAATAAAAAATCTCACTATTACATCTTGTCTTTAACCGACTTTGTCAACTTTTTCATAGAATATCCACAATTTTGTTATTTATATTTCATCCTTGTTTTTATGGTGTTAAGTGTAGAGTTGAATAAATCACCTCACTGTTTATGATATTTGTGTTCTGAATGTTTTTCAGGAATAGTGACTTGACTGAAGTCTACTACGCAGAGAAGCTAGTATGCTGTCTCAAGAAACAACAACTGAAGAAATTCTGGAACAACTTCAAACAAGTTCCACCAGAAGAACAGCTTCTGGAAAAAGGGGCTGTATTTGTAGCCAAGTGGATTCAGTCCTCAATGGCAGTCTCTCCAGTCTTGGTCTCCAGACAATTAGACCTGCTAGCTGAAGCTGTGAGAGAGGTTTTGCGAAGCCGCCATCCCTTCCACTCAATTTTTTCTACTCCCTTGGATCTTGTTGAGCAGTGGAAGCAGAAGGCTCTTACAGACAATCAATTTGGTCCATCTGAATGTCAGCAGGTGTTAGTGGCCTTGGGAGAGGTCATTTTTAACCATAGTGGGTTCTACACGGACAACAACATGCACTACAATGTGGACAATGCTTGCATCAATATGGTAGGTAAAGCCCCTGAAGTTATGGTTTAATTATCATTGCACACTTTTAGTAGTACTCTAATTTATGTTGTTATCAACTCTCTTACTATATTATATAATTCTTTATTGCAATATTCCTTACTCCTACAACAGAATAGTGTGTGTATCTATAAACTCTTTATTACTAGGCCTATATTCCTTATTTCAACAGAATATTTCGTTTTTCTATCAACTCTTTATTACTAAACTAGTTTTAAGATCTATGACAGGTTGATTATAATACTAGCCAATATAACAAAATGAGTATTATAAGGAACATACTTGGTAGAATGACAATTTGTTGATTAGTTGTACACTTCTGAGTCAATTAACATACAAGTTATGAAAAAGAAAAAAAGGGGGTGGTTTAATAAAAGGGAGATTGTTAAAACATAAAAAGTTATATGCTAAGTCAATTAACAATATGAATTGATGGAAATGATAAATAATTTATTATTCAAGGATAAAAATTGATGTCAGGAATTTAATCACAAATAAATACATAAATTATTCAAGTAAGTGTCACCTAGAAATTGTTCAAGAGCAACTTGAATTTAAAAAATAGAGAAAAACAGTAGTTGAACAAGATTATATAAAGAAATGAAATTATTAGAATATTTTTTTAGAATATTATTGAAAACGGAAATTGTAAATAATTAGTGACTAAACTGGAGTTGTTAACACAAATGAGAATTAAAGAATGATCAGTTTTTACTAGAATCTAGGAAATAGTCAACAAGGGCAATTATGCAGTTATAAACAATTTTACTAATTTACTATTGATATGTCAGGAATTTAATCACTTATAAATACATAAATTATTTTCCTAAAGAATTACCTAGAAACTGATCAAAAGCAATTTAAATTTAAAAATAGGAAAACCAATAGTTAAACAAGATTCTATAAATAAATGAAATTATTATAACAATTTTGAGAATTTTATTGAAATAGAAGTTGTAAATAGTTAAACTGAACTGGAGTGTTGTTACAAATGATAATTACATGAAAGATCAATTTAATAAAATCTAGGAACAGTCAACAAGGGCAATTATGCAGTTACAACAAATGATAAGATTAATCAAATGTGATTAGTAATAAGTTGGCAAATTGACTAATTACGTGAATGATAATTTAATAAAATCTAGGAAATAAATAACAAGGGCTGTTACACAATGCAAACACATTTTAATAATTTTAATTATTTTAAACAAATCACCTAAAGTCATTTGCACTATTTTCCTGAGATGGTAAATAACTGTTTTGGATGCATCAAACTAGCATTAAATAATTTAATTTATGTATTTGTTTTCAATTAGAAATACAAATATGAAAAAAAAAGTTTCTATATATTAATTTGAAAATGAGATGAAACTATTTTTAAAAATAAAAACCAAACTCAGTTTTTCCATTATACAAAGAAACGCGTGGGAAGTACGAGCCCTGAGCCGAATAAGGGAGAAGGGTCAATGCACTGCTGACACCTCGTGATAATGAATAAAATTAACTAAACAAAGAATAGAGCACAGCTGGCTCAGTAGATATAATTGTACTAAACAATCTCACTGATACGCTGTCCCACTTAAATGAACCTGCACACCACAATCACTACCAGTTGGGTGTTCTTTGATTCGCCTTTTACATATACATTTTCTTTGGTTGATAGTAGATGTTTTGCTTTTCTTATCTCCTGCGGTGCATTTTCCTTCACTTTGGTACACAGTTACACCAGATGCCCGCTGCCTTAGTGTCACTCAAAAATTATTGTTAACAGCACAAAAGTGGTTTAAAAAATCTTAGGGGCTCCTTTTGTGATATTTACAGTATAGCTTGCCTAAAATTACATCATGTTTCTTGCTCTATTTTACTTAGGATGAAAATTGTGAGTTAGAAGGTCACTTTCTGTCCTAATTGTACATATCTTGAGTTGTTTCTCTTTAGTACAGCTTGTGGTTATTAGACAGCATTTTCCGTGCACCTGTATAAAACTTTCTTCTGTTCAAATGATAAATAAATTGTGCAAAAATTATTTAGGCTATGAAGGATAATATCTCTTTGTATTTTTTGTATAAATATAATTTATTTTATTGTACATTATATTTAATGATTTTTTTATTTATTAATTGTGTAGTAGTAATAGTAGTAGTATTATAGCTATTACATAAAAATTTAAAAGAACCAAAAATAATAAGAACTTATCTTTCTTTAATTGAAACCAAAATTGGATCCTTTAATTATTTTTTAATAGAACCTGAACAAAAACTAGAACTGATAAATATTTCGGTTCGACTCGCTGCTGCTAGATGTTAAATCCTGGAGCCTTAGAGAAGAATATTACCCACTGAGCTAAGATTTAAGATTTTCATACTAACTTTGAGTGTTTGTGAATTTACTTAAAATTCAGCTGCCTCAACCTGTCTCTTAAATAATATGGTATAAGTTAATGTTTCCTATAGGTCTCTAACTTATATTATTGAAAAATCATGTTATCAAATTTTCAATATCATATTATAATTATTGAGCTTTTAATATATTAATATTAGCACCGCGTCTTACTACCTGTTCAGGTTGTACACACTTACGCTAATGTGTAATGGTAGGGTGATTGTGAGATAAAATGGAGGACCTACAGTTTAACGTGGAATCCGAACCACGGTGGAGGCCTTGCATTCCTCACACTCACAAAGCTTTTAATTAGTGGTTAATATTGTCTTATTCTAAAGCCAACATGCATGCTAATGAATACACTTAAATAGCCTACTTAAAAGATGTTGTAGCACCACAGAACATAAACCACATAGTCGGTAGATACATACTACAATATTGATATTAAAAGTTTCATTTATGTATGATCAAAATGTTCTTGTAACTAAATTGTATTTACTTTAAAGTAAAAATTTCTATATTCAATTGTGAAACTATACCTCACCCTTTCCTAATGGTTTCAGTACAATATACCAGAGGAACATTTGTGCCTTAAGAACAGTGAGGCAAACATTCAGCTTTATCCACACACTCTAGCAACAACAAAACTAGGAGTCATGTTTTTGTCATTTTATAGAGGTGCACATTTTTTCCTCCAGTAATATATTTAGCTCACTTGGTGCAGCACATTTGTGTGGGTAACATTTATACACATGCTTCTGTTTAACACATTCTCAGTACAGCTGACTGGATTTCCTGCCCACTAGTGGCTATATTTCTAAAGAGTAAACACCATGAATTTCACAGACCTTATCAGCCACATGAGTGGCTATAAAGATAAGGGAACTATATTGGCCATGGACAAACCCATCTTTTAGAAATGGAAATGTATCAATATATTTTCTAAAGGCTTTGATTATAATGCTAAAGTGTACACAAATTTGGTCTACAGCAGACCGGGAACCTTAATTTTTAGTGACACATTAAACCACCAAGAACTGTAGTAGACACTTTAGACTGAAAAAAGAACTGGAATTTCTATTAATGATTTATGCATTATTGTAATTCATTTGAAAATGTGTTTTGTCCTGATGTCCTTAATATAATTTAAAGTGAAGTGTAAATTTTAAAAATTATAATTTTTTTGATTGCATTTGTTCTATTTAAATAAAAAAAAAGTATGAAAATGATAAAAAAAAAGAAAAATTTTCCAACACAGAAAATTATTCATCTCACATCTCAAATAACATTTTTAGGTTTTAAATCGCTAATGAGTATGGTGCAATTAGCAGCAAGTGCAGTAACCTCAGTATTGTATAAGTATCATCAATCATCAACAGAATAAGATAGCCCTTAACTTGCATTTTTACCTTTCACAATCAATAACCACAAGCAATAAAAGCTTAATTCTTGCTACAAGTACTTGCTACTTTTGGAGTTGTTTACTCACCCTTGGGACAATAAGAGTTGCATAAAATATTTCTATACAAAGATGTAAAAAACAAATAAATTTTTTTATGGTTTTTTGTTTTTTGTTATTCAACAGGAATCTTATTGCATGGATTTGTTCTGTAATATTTGAACACAGTGCTTAAATATATATCGTTCAAGCAATTTGGCATTTAGTATGTTTAGCTCACCTTATAAATCAACTTAATTCGAGAAACATCTGTTTGAAATTTCACAACTGGAGAAAAACCCTTTTATAAAATTGTGAGAATTGACAATTTTTGTCAGGAAAACCAGAAATTATGCTGAAAATGTAATCTTGAGTTTGAGTGACCACTATGCTGTATATTCACTACTATATTTGTTACTCTTAGACTAAATATTGTGTGTTATTATCAACTCTTTATTACTATGTTCTTATATCCCACATTATTATTCTTAATTTAACTACCAAATTTTGTTTTTTTAAACAACTTCTCTTTTATATCCACTCTGATGTAAATTACTCCTCTATAAATTGATCAACAACTAACATTTTTCTTGCCATTTTGTTTCATTTTAGTTTAAGTTATAGAAGCACTGCCAACAGTTTCCAGACTTGTATTGGCTAAAGGTTTCCAATTTTGATAAAGAGCTCTGATAGGTACCTTCTGTGTGTAACTTAAAACTAACTCTTAACTTGACCTATATATTTATTTTACAGGTACTTGATCGTTGTCAAGGTAGTCCTATCATAATTTGCATCATCTATGAGAGTGTGGCACGCCGACTTGGAGTCAAGTGTGACACACTAAGTCTCCCAGAACACTTTCTGCTGCGCTGGAAAGAAAGTTATATGTATGTTAATGGATAACTTTTATCAGTCTTACTGAACATAATCTTACTGAGCAAAGTCTTACTGAGCAAAGTCTTACCGAGTATAGTCTTACCGAGTATAGTCTTACCGAGTATAGTCTTACCAAGTATAGTCTTACCGAGCATAGGTTTAACGAGCAAAGTCTTACCAAGCATAATTTTACCGATTGTAGTCTTACCGAGCAAAGTCTTACAGAATATAGTCTTACTGAGCAAAGTTTTACCGAGCAAAGTCTTACCAAGCATATTCAAACCGAGCATAGTCTTACCGATCATAGTCTTACCGATCATAGTCTTACCGATCATAGTCTTACCGATCATAGTCTTACCGATCATAGATCTTGCCGAGCAAAGTCTTGCCGCAAAGTCTTACCGAGCAAAGTCTTACCGATCATGGTCTTACCGAGCATGGTCTTACCAATCATAGTCTTACCAATCATGGTCTTACCGTGCAAAGTATTACTGAGCATAGTCTTAATGATCATGGTCTTACCGAGCATAGTCTTACTGACCAAAGTCTTACCGAACAAAGTCTTACCGAGCATAGTCTTACCGAACAAAGTCTTACCGAGCATAGTCTTACCGATCATGGTCTTACCGAGCATGCTCTTACCAAGCATAGTCTTACCGAGTATAGTCTTACCGAGCATAGTCTTACCGAGCTTGGTCTTACCGAGCATGATCTTACCGAGCATAGACAACATTAAAAATAAACAATCAGTTATGAAAACATATAAACAGTATATCATAACTATTGCATTGTTATGCAAGTAACTTTAAATCATTGTTTACACACATGCGCAATTTATGTAAACTTACACTCTATAAATTTATTCATGTTTAAGTTTAAGAATAATCAAATATAAGGTATGACGTAGATCTTGCACAGTATGGAATTTGCTTATATAAAAATTCATGAAATTCCTTAAGATATAAGCAAATGAGGGGTATTGTAATGATACTGTTTTTGACCCCTCTCATATATTCCAAAAGTCATGGATGAAGTGTATTTTTCTTTGAAGAACTGTATGTAAAGTTTCCTTTTAATACTTAATCCATGAAAAACCATGTGATTTTAGAATTAATTTCAATACACTACGTTTAAAACTTTTTTTTTCTTTAAAAGATAAACTCCGTTGTATTAGAAGATCATGTGAAATACCGGCTTTCTTTACCCAATAGGAAGCTAGCCTTCACAACATAAGGCTGCCAGGAGTTCTCCTATTAAGTCAATTTTAACACTGGTGACAAGGGGTCCAAGAGGCAAGGAATAGGTCTTATAAGCAACTTGTGCGTATAAATCCGCAGAAGTAACATAACTCCATACAGTGCCGGTAATATAACAGTAGTTGTTACCTAAATCTACACAGCACATAGTACTCAGAAAACGCAACGTGTGATATCACAGAAAAACAATCTGTGAATTAACAAAAAACTGTATCATTCAATATCATATCTTAAGTGCCTGAAGGTGTAATCATCTAAATAAATCGTGTGCAACATTCAAAGTCTTATTCATTTTATAAGAATAAAAATCAGAAATAATTAGATCACATAACTGCATGCAAGTGCGCAGTAACACATGCTCGCGTCGTCATCATCGTAAAACCCAATATCGTTATAAATAGTGCTCAATAACAGGGCAATATCTCAACAAATATCACAATATAATATGTATCATAATAGTTAGTGCACAATCTCGGGGCACTAAAACTCCGTAGCATTTCACATTCCAACATGAAATCACTCCCTACTGTAGATATTGGGTTCGCAGTATCAGCATCTTTGAAAGGAATTAAAGACATCAAGATATTTCAGTTCAGAGGAGATTGTCAAAAATTCCTAGTTGATCTCTGCAACAAATCTTTACATAAGTGTCCTCTCTCCTACAAAATTGTCAAGGGTGCTAGTGTTCTCTCTCCCGCAGTCATGCTCAATCCATCTGTTAGGACCTATAGGATAACTTCTGCATTAGAAGTCCTACTAGACAAGAAACAACTATCTAGCGTGCAAGCTGATGTTGTAAAAAGAGACTACTTGGACTTTGTATCAAAGCAAGAAGTTATTGACTACCTTAAACATAAGTTCTTCATGAATATTTTTCCTAGAGTAAATGCATCCCAGGACCTACAATATTTCACTAAAAAAATTATTTTTTTCTTCCATAGCAATGCAGGCGTTGAGTGAATTTTTTCTGTGAATAAAGAATGTCTGTTTGAAAACCTACATGAGGACAGCTTTATTGCTAAACGTGTAACTTATGATGCAGTCACTGCATCTAAATACTTCTAAATATGACAATTTCAAAAAAGATGATTCATGCAGTGGTGAATGCATCAAGAATAATGAAAGAAATGCTTGAAGTAGACTTAAGTCAAAAAAGAAAAACAGCATCTGAAGAAATAAGAAAATTAGAAGTGAAAAGAAGAACAGTTTTGCCAAATTTGAAAAAGTTTTGTGGTTGAATGAATTTGAACTTTTGTCTACATTCTAAAAAAATATGTTGTTTTTGGGTTTTATCATCTTAATTTTTAATAATGTTAGGTAACTGCAATTATCTTTATTTCCAAGTAATTTTTATCTACATAATATTTGTTGGTTATTTTTCATTGAAGATTCTGTATCCTTATTATTATATATTTATCATACAAATTCATTTTAAAAAATATAACTTGTGGAAAGTATCGACTGTCAAGGGGGAGTGGGGATAATAGTTAGTTTTTGTGGTAGAGTAATCTCCCTGGCTGTAATCATGCTTTGAAGTTGCGCCACCAAGGCTGATTACTTGTACTTCTAAAGTTCTACAAGTGAGGTGAAATGACCTACCAATTTTGCCAGGAGAGGTATTTTCACATACCTTCCAGGGTTCTTTTACATGCCACATGTAACCGACGGCTTTACTTCCCCTCCGAAGGATGTTGAGCTATGATTTTTTCTCGCTCAAGAAAAAGCCTTCGGGCTCTGTTGGGTTCGAACCCACAAACATCGGGTACGGAGGCGAGCACTTTACCCCAAGACCACCAAGGTCGACAGTGGTAATGGTCATTCAAAAAATGTAATGTGTGTGTGTGTGTGTCTGTGTGTCTGTGTGTGTATGCATGTAGGTGTATTAAAGTTGGGTTGGATCCACCTTTTTTCAAATCTGGAACTTCATTTTGCCATAAAATCCCTAATTAAAATTAAAATTTTAGAAAATATTGTAAGCATAAGTGTTTAACTTTCTCAATAACTAGGATTTTTTCCTTCACTTCTGATTTTGTTTACATTAAATGGTAAAATAATGATCTGGGATTTGGTTGTTATGTTTTTCCTATAACTATTTTGGTTTTAACCACAAGATATTATTATTATTATTAATATTATTATTAGCACCGCGTCTTACTACCCGTTCAGGTTTTACGCTAATGTGTAATGGTATGGTGGTTGTGAGATGAAATGGAGGACCTACAGTTTAACGTGGGATCCGAACCACGGTGGAGGACTGGCATTCCACACATTCACAAGTTGTGATTAATACACGTCTTGTCAGAGGTGAAGGAAGGGTTTGGCAATCAGATAAATCTGTGCCGGGAC
>CABFWB010000217.1:54045-69934 GCA_902151455.1 Timema bartmani
GATTTAGGATGTTTATTTAACCAGCGAGCTATCTTCGGTGTCCAGGACATCAGATCCAGGGGGTACGTTTATTTATTGAGTTATTAGTAGAAGTTGATTTTTGTATTTTGTTGAAGGAGTATTGTGCAGAAAGAGATGGTTTAATTTAAGGACTGTTTTAGGACTGGAATAACAATAGAGAAGTTTACTATTGTTTTTTGGCTATTTTCCGTAGTTTCTTGGGGCGGGTACTATGATAGTTCAGGCGAATTGGTTGAGATGGACAAAGTAGTAACACTACATCTTTGTAATGTTACAGTATCACTATTTGTTTGGGATGTATGAACTATATGTTGTAGTAGTTATGTTAATATGTTAAGGGTTAGGAAGGTTGAATTTAGAGGAAGTATATTTGCATTTGCGTGGAGGAAGAGTGAAAATGTATTTAGTAAATAACACCTAAAGTACATCGAACTGAGATTTGAATCTCTCTCTCCCCTTCATCGGCTATCCAGTCTACTGCAAAAGTGATACCTTAGCCTATAGGACCACCGAACAAAGCCGAAATAGTCATGCCAAGGCTCTTATTCTTAACATAGGAAAAAACAATAGAATAGGCAATTATAGGCACTATAAAATTAACATATTTTATTAGTAATAAGATGAAATGCGTATATACCTCAACTGCCTATGTTTTACGATCAAGAAAAAGAAAAGACAAATAAGCAAAATCCGGTCCTTAGTCATAACCAAAGAAAGTGGTAAGGAGGATATCGAGAGGACAAATAAGTGCTTTTACTATTAATAAGATCATGTCCATTCATCTATTGTAATACAAAGGTTGATGAAGAATATAAGTGAGCAAGTTTAGACAGTGGAAAAAGAAGAATCGCTCAGTGAAGCATTGAAAGCAGCCACACCATTCTACCATCATAGAGCATCAGGTTGCATGTGGGGCAATCATTTGTCTTAGTTATAATCATATTGGAATCTGTCCCCCATAACCTCAACAATACTTGCTGACATCCTGATAATGAAACTATCTGGCTGTAGAATTTAAGATTTTTCTAAATTTATGAATGCTCTTTGTTTCACTCTTTCTTGTGTGTTGGAATGTCTAACCTATTCAGTCAGTCATAAGTTTATTAATCTAATTTTTCATATTTGATTGTATTCTTTTACAGACATTGATTAAACAAACATTTATAATTAACAATCTGTCCAAAATTCTCATATATGTTTTTTTTCTTAGACACATTTGTTATAGATTTAAAAGTAAAATACCTATAATTGCAATTTCTTAGGGATATTAGCGGATATTTGTTATGGTAAGATTTGCGGCCCCATAGGGTTGGCTTTAATCAGGGGTGCATTTTAGTACTGTTTACAATTTTCTAAGGTAAAATTACTTTTTCTCTAGTAAAATAAATTTAATAGAATATTAATTGTGTTATTATATAACCTTTGATAAATTAAATAAATCATCAAGAAGTCTCAGGGAGAGAGTATGCTATGGAACAAGCTAGGTCTAATAATCTTGTCTGCAGCCTAGAGACATGGCCATTTTGTCTGAACTGCCAAAGTGATCTTAGATGGTAAGGGCATTGTAAAATTTGATGAACCTGTGCGCAAGCATTATGTTTTGGGTAAAGCTAGTTTTTTTAATCTCACAAGCTCCATTAAAAATACCACATTTAATTTTTTTAAATTTTTTTTGATTTATCATACATATTTATTACAATTTTTATTGTTTTTATGTTTGTAGATGTGAGAAAAACTCATTAGATTCAGTCCCATACTTCTATATCGACGTGTTTAATCGGGGCAAATTTTTAAACCTGCGCAGCTGTCCTAGATTCTCTACAGGTAGCCAGTGTCCCATGCAGAAAAAGAGCAAGCCAGCAGCTACAACACTTGAGGTAACATTTAATTTTTGTATTTAAAATATTATTAAAAGTTTCACAAACCATTACCTGCCTTACTGTTGGCAATGGTAAAGGACTCCTTGTTCTCGGCCAAATGATGTGACCAAAATGGACACGTCATTTAAAGCTATGTTTCTTTTCAGTGAAATAATTTAATTTGACCCTTCTATTTGTTGTTTTGCAATAAACTTAAACTTTATTCTTTATGAGACTTACCCTGTTTTTCTTAAAGAACATATTTAAATTTGTACTAAGAAATTATATAAAATATAATGTTTTGAAACATAAATCAAAACTTGCCGAAGAAAATTTTAACTATGGCTTAGTGAGTTTTAAATGTTGATAAACATTACTTTAAAAAAACATGACTAATGTACAAACCAATGAAATATAGAACATAACAATTAGTTTAAATAACCTGCTTAAAATAAACTCATTAAAAATTTTATGATAAAAAATACACAAGTGAGATTATCTTTGTAGTAGACAAATTATTATATCAGATTAGAAATGTTTTTGAATCTTCAATCTTCAATGGATCAATGAAATTATTAGAGATTTATTATAGCAGATCAATGAATATGAAGGAATTAACTAACAGATGAAGATGATGGTACAGTTACAATTTAAATAATTAAATAAAAACAGAAGAAAATTTTGAATATTTTTGTTTCATAGTAAATCAGTTAATATTTAGTTTTAATATGTATAGTTAAAAAATAAATTGTTGATTTATATGAATTGATGAATTACTCAGCCTTAATTTTGTTTATCCTTTGATTTGATGGCTGTGTCATCTGCCACATATTTAAGGATTACTAGTTTCAATGCATGGTGCGCACCATCTTTAGGTCCAGCAGGGCTATTATAACCATTCGACGCAAAGTAAGTTGCTACCGCTAGTTAGCTTCACTTTCGAGGAAACTATAGCGTTTGGGTTACTATGACCACCACACTTTGTATCGTCTGCTAGTTTTAGCTTCGACTTTGCTTCTAGCGTTAACGCACAGAATTAAATTGGTTTGCGGCATCAGTTGGCAACACTTTCCCAAAGAATGTTATCTTTTAAAATGTTAGAGACTATAAATTAGGTAAATTTATTTCAAGAATGCTGCTATTCATGACTGAACATTATTAATATCATTTTGTTTGCCTCCAGTTTGAAATGAAAAAATACTAGGCCTAGATTATTAAATATACACAACATATTTTAGTCAAAAAATCATAATGTGAAATATGCATTCAAATAGTAATGTCACACTGGGAAATGAATTAATATGAGACATTGGCCAATAAAGAAACAATGTTTTTTTGTAATATGTATGCTTTACGACACAATGCTTTATTCTTCATATAATTATTTGTATTGATACTGGAACAAGTGTAATATGTTGTGTGAAGATCTTAGGAAATAAAACTAGTTATTTAAAGTTGATGAAAGTGTTCAAGGACTCCCAAAAATAGTGTTTACACATATTTTCTACAACATAATGTCAAAAAACAATGAGCATTTATACCCAGTCGGCCTACTAAGTTAACATTAAAGTGAACGAGAAGGTGGTTTGGATGGTTAAAAATAATAAAATTCATCTTTTATTTAAAGGGAGTTCTTGAGACTTTTGTTAAGTTATCAAGAATATAAGGATATATTTTTTTATAATGAGTTGTTTGCAATTTATTCACTTCAGAATAACTAGGTCTAACTACTAATTATCAGTTTCAGATAAATTTAGCTAACCTTTTATGATTAAAAAACCTAGACCTAAACCAAACCGCATGTAAACATTAAGCTAGGACCTATTTTGGTTAGTTTCAGACTTGGCTGCAATATTTCATAGGCCTACAACTCACAATAATGTGGATAGTAATTATTATTGTATTACTATTGTATTACTATTGGATGTTTAAATAGGATTGCATTACCAAAGTTTTGCTGAGGCATCTTAAACAGATTAGGCCTACCTTTTTATTGTCTTGTCAACTGGTCTGTCCACGTGTTTTACACTAATAGGGTATGGATGATAAAGGCTGAGTTATAGAATAAAAGTATTCGGATTTGTGTAGCGGGAGAGTGGGAAAACCATTAGAAAAATAAAACCACTCATCACACCCAGCTAGGTTTCAAATACCTACCTCCCCACCATTGGAAAATTAGAACAATGAGACTAATATCTTTGTCAATGTTGCCCCATGATTTGGGTCAACATAATACTAACATCCCAAATATGTCGAAGCTTAACCAACCTCCACCTACTATAAAACCTACAAACAATTAATCTTAATATTTTTGGAATCTCCCAATTATTAGTGTGTATATGGTGAATAATAATGCATTTTGATAGTGTTATATCTTCAATAAAATATTCTTATAACATTCAGTGTGAGCGTACTAGCCCCACTCTTGGCCTACATTATGATATAGGCCTATTTAAAGTTAGATTATGTGAAACACACACAACAACATTTTGAGTTTATTATATTGGGCTAATGATATGGCAAGTTTAAATCAGGTAATACAAAACCTAGCAAACATAATCTCGTAACGCAAACCAATGGACAAGTAAAATGTCTGCATAACTTAGCGTCACTCTACTAGGAAAATATTTGCGCTCGCAAGGACTTTGCTTTCACAAAGTGGTCGGACATAATAACTTTTGACGCAAAGTCTAGCGTCTCTCTGCTTACAGTCGCAAATTCGGTTTGCGTCGTGGTCATAATAGCCCTTCTGGTCTCAATAAGGAGATGTGACTCATTACAACACAAAATCTAAATACTAGGGGTGTGTGAGCTCAAGTTTTTTTAAATTCAAGTTGATCTTGAGTGAACTTTCCATATAGCTCCCGAGTATTGAGTTGAATAAATAAATAATTTTAAAGCTTAGTTATGTTAGTAAAAAAAAATATTTATTTATATAACTTAATTTTTTTATTAAAATTAGAGCTATATTTAAAATAAAATATTTTTTAAACTTGTTTTTAAATATTGATAGTTAAAAAAAAATCAAACCATGGTAAATTATAGAATTAACTTATATTTAAAATAAAATATGTTTTAAACTTGTTTTTAAATACCGATAGTTAAAAAAAAAAAGATTAAACCATGGTAAATTATAGAATTAACAATTCAACATTCCTAAATAAATTTAAAAAAAAGCATTTTGCGAAAATAGGGTTGGCTATGCAGATTTAGCGATGTTTATATGTAATCTTTCCCCTTTCAATCCCCTGCCTGTCTAGAGCACAGTTGTTCATTTGGTGCTGGCCTCCTACAGATTAATGATATTTAAGATGTACATAGAACACTTTTACATTAAGCTGTACATGATACTATCTTGCACTAACCTTACTTGTGTTTTAACAGCTTTTCCTATTTCTTTTTTATTTACTCTACACATCACCCTCCATTCAACAACCAGTTTACTCAGTTGCTGACCTTGACATTTCAATGACCATATGTACAAAACCCTCTTTCTTGAGTTCTTCTCACATTCTACTCTCCCCCTTTTCCCTTCTAATTGTGCATTATTTCACAAACCACACCCCCAACAAGTAGAAAGAATAAATATTGAGTAATTTTCACCTGACACAAAATGTAAGGTAAAAAAATAAACCATTTTCCAGAAGAAAGAAATTCTGAGCCAATAAATCTTTCAATCCTGATCACAAAATTGCCAGCTCTTAAATCAGTCATTCCTAATTCAAATTTGAGTATCTATTTTAAGCTTGGCTTGAAAATCTGAAAAATACTACTTGCAGATCCCTACTAAATACCTTGGTAGTTGCACTATGTGGGCTATATTTACTAGGGCTATAACTACCGACACACACAACCATTAAACTAATGTAAACAAAGGATGGTATTTTTCAGGTGGTCGAAAGGCTGGCCAACAACCTAGAGGTGGCTTGCCGCCAGCGTACATTAAATCGCAACGCTCGCTTACGTAATGCTCTCGAACTCATCCACTTGGTGAATCCTAGAGATATACACTGTTTACTCAAGCTGGCCAGACTCTACATGTTATCAAATATGGACATCAAGGACTTGATGATATGCCTGACTGCTTTGTACAATGTATGTATATTACACTGTCATTTCAGACATGGTATCTAACATTTTATCCAACAATTGATAAGAGATATAATTTATTTGCATGTATATTTTACAATATAAATTGTATTTTCATATTTGAAGATGTTACACTGCTCTTAATAATTTCTCCACCATTTAAATAAGGTTAATGTCTAATATTATGTCACAATTCTCTGACTTATTTTAAAATCTACTTACATTGTCTCCTTGACTAGCTTTACTTGCGGTGCAAGATCTCCTCTTATCGGGACGCTAGCTGAGTAGGCTAACCCCAGATATTTTGGGGCCTCAACTGGCCGGCAAACTAACATGAACTTGACAGTCAGTGAAAAAGGGAGAGAAGGAAAACTAGCTATTGTCACCAAAACCTGTTCTATTTCACACAAAATGTGGCCCTCAGACACTTGGGGTACACCTTACTCTTGCAAACTCGGTTGTTGGTTAAAATTGGAAGCGCTTGGGGTTTTATCTTAATAGACCTGGGATCCCTGTTGGTACCAGGGCGAGGTACTGGTTATTCTTCTCTTGGGCGATCCTTTATTTCTAGTACTGGCACTTTCCTTTTTCAAGTGTGGATCAGCGCTAACTACACACAATTTGTCTGAACACACGCATACCCTTTTGGTCAAGCATGTAGACACCAACCCTTTCACAATTTTGTGCAATTAAAACAACTGGCACTTTGAGGTTATCTAAACATCTTCGAAACACGAAACCGAAATCACTTAGTAAATACAAAATAAATATGAATTTACCTGGAAGGAAAAATGGCAAGTTGGCAATCACAGCCCCTTTACCCTGCTGCACTCTTCCCCTCAACTGGGGCTGGTGAAAAATTAGCAATCGTCTCAAACTCTAATGAACCTGATCTAGCTTCACTTGAAGTGCCTAAAGATGGCAGTAGCGCCCAAGCCCAGATGAGGGAGCATGAAAATTTCCCGCCTGCCACTTGAACACGCAGCCAATAGGGCAGTAGCAAACAGTCTCTTACATATTATACCATACATGACATTTGAAGAAGATAAAAATATGTGTAGACTTAATCCATGTTTACAGAGGTCCAATGGTGCTTACACCTAAATTTAGATTGGTGGATACTAGGGGTGGGCCTCGATCCTTGAATCCTTGAGGATATTTGAGAAAACTTTGGATTCAAAACTCAAATCCTTTAAATTTTTTCAAGTGAACTTTGTTTTTGAGCTCTGATACTACTTATTGGTGGTTCAGAATCATTTATAATTACTATAGGCGGAACTTAAACAACCAGGCCCCAGACCAGTAATTTAACACTTAACTACACTACTGTTTCCAGGCTATAGCCTGGGTCAATTTATTTATTCAAGTCATATATTTTTCCACTACCTGCTGGCTAGGCCTGTCAGAGCTTCCATTTAACACTTAATTGACTGTATGCTATAGTGAATGGGCTATAAGAAAGAATGTTAACATTTAGTTACTATTTATATTTTCTATTCTACTATTTTATTTATATTTCCTCTTTTGTTCAAATTTTTTTCCCAAGATTCAGATTTGAAGGTAAATTGGAGATTTGGATTTGTAAAATAGTGGATTCGACCCAACTCTTGTGAATACATAATTTTCTCTTTCTCCCTTTTGTGTTTTTTGGTTTCCTCTTTTAGTATGTGTGTTTCATGTTTCACACTTCCTCCTAATGAGAGAGCTGAATTGTACCTCCTTGGAAAAGAGACTCTTCCAACATTTTACACGTGCAAAGACCCAAATAAAAATCCTGAATTACATATCCTTTAAAAATCGAAATTATATCTCCGAAATCCTGAATTGTACCTCCTTGGAAGAAGAATATCTATTCCGAAACTTGACACACAAACACCCCAAATTTAAATCCTGAATTGTATCTCTAAGTGAAGGACTTTTAAGTTTTAATTCTTATTCTCATAAAGAATAAGTATAGCGGAAACGCTAGAAATGAAATTTAGTTTGTCATAAGACTGCTAAATGACATTACAAGCGCCAAACTTTGATTTATGCTTTGTACAGCATATGAATAACAGAGGGCAGCATAGAGTAAAATCAATCAAATCATGGTAATTGAAACAATTTGTAGAGGATTTTTATTTTCATTCATGTTTGAAAAAATAAAAATCATATTGTAATATCTAGTTTAGCATTTTAACGGAAAACACACGATTTGTGTATTTATAATTATTATGTTTGTATATTTATTTACACAATCTATGGAACCTGTAATATTTACATCCGTTTTTAATAAATGTAAATAATATGCCATAAGTAAAAATTTAGGGTACTTTTACAGTAAAAGACTTAAAAAGAATATTAACATTTAGGTAATATACTAGGTATTTTTCAACCTTTAGCACTTATCTTTGAAAAAAAAGTTAATCAAGTTTGGGGGAAATTAGCTCATTAGAAAACATATTATTTATTTTCATATAGAATTTAGGGATAAGTAAAAATAATGTAATGATTTGATTTGATTTGATTTGTCAGCATTCATTGTAAATTAATTTTTTTAGTTTTAGATCTTCACTGACTGTGCAGAGGTCTTCTTAAATTAGTGTGGTTTAATTAATTGCAAGCTATTTTCCCCCCCACGCTTCACCTTAACTATAAGACATTGATGAGTATCTTATATATCTTTCGATTTCCTGGAGTCCTATTTTAAAATGTTTAGACACATATAGTTATTTGGACTTAGTATTTTCACCTGCCTGCCAAATTTCAGTTTAATCCATACTGGGATAATATAGTTGTTGCTATTATTTCTGTACATTTTGAGCCCCCTCAACCATATATAATAATACTAAGTAATCATAAATTTTCCAGTGATGAACTTTGTCATTGTTTATTAACCGGTTTGGACAACACCAGTTTTAAACAATTTAAAATTAGGTAAATCAATGTGTGATGGCTTTATTTTGACAAAAAAGGCAAAATAAAATATATCCAAATTTTGGTCCGGCTATTAACTTCATCTTCTCTTATCCGATTTTGACAAACCCCGTTTTAAACTATTTTTAACTGTCAAGCAGTGCATGAAAGCTTTATTTTGTCAGTAAAAATGAGTTGGAGAAAGAGGCTGGGACTACTTAATTTCCAAAACTAATATAAAAGAAACTTAACTGTAAAGGTCTGAAAATTTAAAATTTTTAATTGGGATTCCTGTAGAAAATTTAAATTTGGCAGGAATAGAAGTACGATTTCAAATGACAAAATAAGTTTTAAAGTTTTGAATTTTTAGACTATAGTTGAAAACTGAAATTTTAAAGGAATGTAAAAGGACCACTCAGATTCTGAAAATTTTAAATATTAAAAGTGATCCCGAGAAAGTGTGTGTGTAAGAGGAGATTTAATTGGATCATAATCACATGTTGAATATTTCTTTTAAAACTAATTTTGTTCTCTTTAGCGCATTATCACACTGGTTTTGCTAGTATTTGTATAATATAAAATTTAATTATGTTAAAGGTGACCTGGTGGTCTAGAGGTAAGAAGTCAGACTTCTATGCTGGGGTTCGGGGTTCAATCCTCGGTCCCGGTACAGATTTATCTGAATGTCAAACCCTTCCTTCACCTCTGACAAGACGTGTATTAATCATAACTTGTGAATGTGAGGAATGCTAGGCTTCCACCGTGGTTCGGATTCCATGTTAAACTGTAGGTCCTCCATTTCATCTCACAATTACCCTACCATCACACATTAGCGTAAGTGCTTGTAACCCGAACGGGTAGTAAGACACAGTGCTAATAATGATGATGATGATAATGATGATAATAATAATTATTAATAATGTTAAATATTGGTTATGACTCTTTTTACTGTAAAATAACGGGATAGGAAATATTGACAAATAACTCAATTTTTGCATACATTTTACCAAGTAAATTTTGGAATTAGATATCGAGCCCTAAAATTAAGGGTAGTTTACTGTTGGGGAAAAAAGAGAAAAACTCAATTTTCTCAAAATTCTCTTTAATGATTTTGATTAAATTTTTTATATAGGCACTGTTTAATATTATAAACAAAATTGAAACTCTCATTTCCCTGTGAAAATGACTTTGAAGGTATTTTTACAGAAGTGTGAATTTCCAAATTTGATAGTTTATCTTTGTAGGAATCCGGGGTTTAACCTTAGCTGATTGGCAAACCCTTCCTTTACCTCTGACAAGATGTGTGTGTATTAATCACAACTTGTGAATGTGTGGAATGCCAGGCCTCCACCGTGGTTCGGATCCCACGTTAAACTGTAGGTCCTCCATTTCATATCAAAATCACCCTACCATTACACATTATCATAAGTGCATATAACCTGAATGGCTAGTAAGACGCGATGCCAATAATAATAATAATAATAATTATTATTATCACTATCATCATTATCATCAGTATCATCATTATCATCAGTATCATCATCATCATCATCATAATCATCATACTCATCATCATCTTTGTAAATATTTGAGATACGAAATAAAAGATATTATTCGAAATTTAAATTCAAAATGGAGTAATCCAGTGTTTGTGTTATTTGTACTCCCTTCTTTGTGTTTAATAAAGGCAACAGTGCCGAAATATTATTCTATTTGTGTTAAAACGTGTATGTGGTACTACTTCTACTATAGAAGACAGAAGAAAGGAAGAAGATGTCACCTTTGTGCATTGGATTCTTCCCACATTTTTTCTCTTTTCCTAGGTGGGCTTTCTTCATCAAATTTACTTTTAGTAGTTTTTTTTTTCCTTTTTCTTTAGTTCTATCAGTTTTCTTTACTATAAAATCATAAAGCATAAAGAGGTTTTCCTTAAAGAGATACGAGGCCTGTTCATAGAGTTCCTAATTTTTTTATATAATTTTGTTGGGCTTACCTACAACTTATTCAGCATTGTCAACTTCAAAGTACATCCCTCCTCAGTTGATACACTGCTCCCAACGCAGTTTCCTCTTCTTGAAGCAGTCCTTATGGGGTTATTTCGGGATTGTGCATAGGTCGACCTGCGGTTTTTCTTTCATGTATTTGTGTCGAATCTTTGTCCTTTCAAAGTGAATTTTAGTTTTGGGAACAGGTAAAAGTCTGCCGGTGACAGGTCAGGTGAGTAGGGAGGTTGGGGAAGTACAGTGGTCTCAGTTTTAGCACAAAAGTCACGAATCAGTAGCGATGTGTGTGCGGGCGCATTGTCGTGATGAAGGAACCAGGACTTGTTTTTCCAGAATCCGGGCCTTTTTCTCTTGACATTTTCTCGCAGATAGCTCAGAACTACATGATAATACCAATGGTTTACTGTTTGTCCCTGCGGTAAAAAATCCTGATGAACAACAGCATCGATGTAAAAAAAACACCGTCAACAAGTCAACATGACTTTCACGTTCGACCTGACCTGTCGTCTTTTTTTCGGGATCGGCAAATTTTTTTCAACCCATTGTGAAGCCTAGGTATTCCTCTCGATATCATAGCTGTAGACCCATGTCTCATTCCCAGTGATAATTATCTCCAAAAAATTTTCGTCCTCTTTAGCGCGATCTAATAGTTTCTGGCAAATTGCAACTAGATTGTCGCTATGATCCTGTGTCAGCAGCTGTGGGATGAACTTTGCAGCAACACACTGCATTTTCAATTTTTAGGTCAGAATGTTATGACACGATCTCATTGAAATCTTACAGTCACCCACAATTTCTCAAACTATCAATCGATGGTTTGAACGCACAGTTCTCTGATCTTGGGCCACATTAGCATCATCAGTCGTCGAGGATCGCCCTCATTTGATTGCCGACCATCTTTGAATCACTTAAACAATTAATAAAACTGCATATGACCTAGGCACTGATCTCCATAAACTTGTTTCATCAATTCATGAGTTACCTTAAATGTTTTCCCAAGTTTGATGCAAAATTTAATGTTGATACACTGCTCGTAAAACTCGGCCATCTTGAGAATCACAAGACATGCACATCAAGCTCCTAAACAAAACAATGCAGCACGACGATTAACCAGAATGGAATAACCCTCGCCCGTGACAACTGGATAGCTCAATGGTTAGAGTATTATTATACTAAGCCAAAGGTCTGGGTTTGATTCTCATGTACAGGAGTATTTTTCAATTTAAAGAGTATGATATTAAGATGCGACTATAACCATGATTATCAAATATAATAGTTTTGCTATTTAGTCCATCATGGTATGCGCATTCGTACAGTTGTCATTGTACTATTGGCAGCATAAAGCCCTCCTGAGTCAAAAGGTGGCTACGTTATCTAATAGTGTCCCCGGACTCTCTGAACAGAAGTCTGACACCTTAACCCTAGTCCGCCAGGTCACCCAATATGTGTTAGTGTTTTTACCACCTAATTTAATTTATTTTGCGTAATGCACTTTATTTCATACATAATGTTTGGTTCTATAATGATTTTACTAATCTAGTATTTTTTTAAACATTTGTAAACATTATTTTCAATTTTGAAATATTTTAAATATGTGTTGTAGAGAAATATTACCTAAATGTTTATAGCATGTTATAGTCTTATTGGTAATTATTTGTATTCAGGAACTCTCCCTTGATGATAGGAATCGGCTGCGACCCAACATGCAAGTTTTTCACACATACACAGACTCTCGTGCCAATGAAGACAACAGCCCCCCTCCAGTAAGTTTCAACTTTCTTCCAACTTATGGTACCATTTGTAAACATAAACTATTTATAAGTGTTATGATTTAAAGCTATTTTTAATTTATATTTTCCTATTTCACTGGTGAGTGTTAGTAACATGTCTGTCTAATTTTGCACAAAGTAGACTGAAGAAAGATTCCAAGTTTGTTGTAAATAAACTTTGTAATATATCTCTTTGAATTAAAAGGAGGTAGGCAAAAATATACTCGAATATGTGCTACTTCTAAGGAATAATGGTGAAATGTTAGATCCTTTTAGTAAAGTGGCGGGTGTGTTGCTGTTTGCTTAGTAACTGATGAGAGTTCAGGTCTTACTATGAGTCTGCACACCTTTAGCCAAAATTGAGGCATGTAATGCGGCGATCACGCTATAGGAAGAAGGAACTCAAATAAAATGTCTCTCTCAACAATTTTAAACTGTACCTGATAAGGTGATCTTTTAATATTCCAATATGTTCTCATTGAAATATAACTTAGATCGCACTACCCAAAAGCCATTGCTTTAGGCTGATATCCTTTAAACTCTTCATAGAGCATTACTGGAAAAGTTGGAAAAATCAGGGAATTTTAAAATATAGTTTGGCTGGACACCCTGCTATCTTTACCATCTGGTTATTCATACCTTCCACCTCCACCTCTGACTCTTCTCTCGCTACTGTTTAGGAACATAAAAGGACTAATAATAGTTTTATAAACAGTCCCATAGTATTTTCATATAAACTGAAACTTATACCTCAAAAATCTATATTTTAAGACATAACTTAAAAAAAGGAATTAAGGGCAAAATCCACCCTGAATTGTTACCTTGAGCTTAAACACAATGAAAATATCAAAAAATGTAATTAGCTACAATATAAATAGGATAAGATTTTAAAACATCTATTAGATTGTTATCACTGGGCAGATGTTTGTAGATTGGTACAACAATGGAGACCTTTAATGAGTCGTCTTCTTGTAAATAGGCTAAATTCTAAAGAAAAAGGGAAACTACATGCTCATGCATTTAGCTCATTAACAATTTTAAAGTAAGAATTAATAGCCAAAGCTATTATTTATGCTTATTAGTGGGAATTACACCATCTAGATATCATATTCTGAAAATGAAATTGTCCAGGTGTCATTTTTCAATTTTCAGAATTTTAAAGTAGTCTATCAATAAAGAGAGAGTTCCAAACGATAAAAATGCGAGTACAGTGGAACCTTGTTTATCCGGCCTAAATGGGACCGGGTGTCATCGAGATTAATGAAAATCTGGACAGTCTGGAAATTATAGAAAAAATGTATTAAAACAATAGACTATGTATTCTACAACTCTTCATTTATTTTCTCAATAAAAGATTATAAAACACTTAAAACATGTCACAGCCTTTATTTTTGTTACAAAAAATATAATTAATGTGAAATTTCAGTTGAGATAAACGAGGAATATGCATAAATCGAGAATTTGAATAAACGAGCAATCCTAATAAACTGGGAATTTGTGTCAATGAGAGCTGAATAAACAAGGTTCCATTGTGTGAATGTAAAAAACAAGACAATCAAACTCAACTCAATAGCTCTGATTTGATTATTGGTAGCCAATATCACAAGTTGTTGATATAATTGAAATCTGATATTTAAAAATGATGTTTTTCTCATCAGCTAAAAGTGTTTTCACCATTTTATTACTATCACATTCCATTGAAAAAGAATTGTTAAAGAAAATAAGTGTGATATTCAATGAATTCATTGACAATTCAAATTTTTTCTGATTTTAAATTTGTTAAGAAATTGTGCCCCTTCGTGTGACCTTTAAACGAGAATGATTTATTAGACAAGAAAGATCTTTAGAATTGATTTAATTCTCTTCAATTGAAGAGTCTTCTTAAACAATAAAATATCATAATTTTTTTTAAAAATAAGTTTGTTAGTTTAAGAAGCTAGTTTCAGTCATGTTGTTTATCATAATATCTCATATTATTGCAAACATGTTTTCAATCTTGTCTTATAGAAATTGACTCACTCTGCAGCACTACTTTTAAGTAAATCACAAGCGGAAATGTTTGTTATTAAATGTATGTGCCTACGTACGTATGCCTGTATGCGTGTGCGCACACACACTACTATTTTACCTCTTCTGGTACAAGATTACCATAATTTCTACAGAACTAACGCTGGGGGAAGATAATGCACAGTTAAACTCTACCTAGACCCATGTAATGACATGTGTTTTTTTGTCCTCAGATTATTCCCAACCCTCACATTGATGGTGTAGATTATGCTGTAGGAATGATCATGCGTCACCAACACCTCAACTACACATGTGTTATATATGGTTGGGACCCTTTGTGTAGTGCCTCTGACCAATGGATGTTACAAATGGGTGTCGACCAGCTTGCCCTAAAGGGTAACCAACCCTTTTATAATGTGTTGGTGGCAGATGGCACATCCCGCTATGCCGCACAAGGTGTATATATATATATATATATCAGTTATATCATAATGTTTTTATAGCACAATCTGTGACTATTTTATGCATTTGATTTTTCAGCTTTTAAAATAAATACAATAAAGGTGAAAATAGATTATGTAGTTTTAGTTTTGAGATAGTCAAGGGTGAAGGAATGGTGGTGGGGGGCACAGGGGTTATTGCCACCCCTTGATAGAAGCAAGGGGGTAAAGCAAGTTTTGGCCCCCTCCCCCAGGGGGGGGGGCACAGGGGTTATTGCCACCCCTTGATAGAAGCAAGGGGGCAAAGCAAGTTTTGGCCCCCTCCCCCCCTTTCTGACATGTGCTATAAAGATCCCAGTGTGGCCTTTATAAATGATGGAAAATAGAAAAAATATTTTATATTTAAATTGTTTTTATACCAAAACTAAGACAATTTGAATGGAGTCATAACTGAATGATTGTTGTTTAAATTACGCGCTGACTCCTAGTTGGCGCATCTGCCGTTCAGAACACTACAACAAAACTTTATTGTGCCTAAATCATAGTGATTGAGCATGCGCCAGGAAGTTGGTTACAGACCTCTCCGAGTGTGGTATCATTTTATTAGGTGTGATTGTGTGTTGGTTAACTTGGTTTTTAACATAAAGCAAACGGCAAACTATGAAGTATATGTGTGATAAGAGCTTTTGCTTGAGGAGAATAATTTTTGTTACACTGAGTAGAGTTTTCTCATTTTACTCTTTAGGTTAAAAGCTTAGAATAATGTATTTAGCTTTGAGTGATAGCAAACATATCTAAGGGGGGGG
>CABFWB010000217.1:69941-97202 GCA_902151455.1 Timema bartmani
GAACCCCAGTTGTAAAACAAATCCAAAATGAAGAAATAATTTTAAAATGAAATATGACAGGGTCGCTGACATAAAGGTTCACATTAGGACATTTACTAAGGTAAATTATATAAAAATATATATTGGTGTTATTTGGAATAGAGCACCAGGCTAAATCATGGTTTAAATTAGGAGGGATAGCCAGCACACTTACCTTGGTGATACTGGAGTAGAAATTGTTTAGATAGAACACTATAAAACACACAAACACTTTTTTAAGGACAAGCTTTCACTGTCACAGACAGCTTCATCAGGCCAAGAGAGTAGACTGATGCTCTTGGTTGAACTGCAAGGTGGACAGTGGACCTGCTACAATAAACTCCACAAAAAACTAAAGCCCGGTACATGTGACACAACTTCTTGTATAAAAAGTTGTGCAAGAAATTGTACAATATCTTGGTTACATGGATTGCATACAAATTTTAGCCAGTGACTATTCACACGGCATTTGTGATTGCATGCAATAAAAAAAAAGGCGCTTTTTCCCTTTTTATAGAAAAATAATGATCAAAATGATTTGGAAAATATTGGTATTTAATGTAAATAATTTCTTAATCATTCCTAAATGTTATGAAAGTATATTTTTTTTTTCAATTTTTTAATATTCTTTTAAAACAGTTGAAAACCTTTATATTAGGGATCTAACCTCCTTCAATTATAATTATTCGTTTTCAAGCAGTTGTTTTTCTTACAATCACTTTTATTTTTGTAAGTAACTGTCTAGCATTCGAAGTTTTCATGTTTACAACTCAAAAGTTGTACAAGAAAAATGGCTGATATAGGACGCATTCTATATACTGAAATTGTATACAATAAGTTGTGCAAAGCCGATCTTGTAAAAGTTTTGGTTCATACGACGACATCTTCAGGCTGCAACTTCTTGTACAACTTTATGTACAAGAAGTTGTGTCATGTGTACCAGGCTTAAAAATGTGTAAGCACAGGATCAGTACCTTGACAATATTAATTCCCCCTTTCATGCCATACCATACCTATATGTTGTGTAAGGGGAATAGAGAGGTAATGACTTCGGTTCTAGTCGTCACCTTTCGGATAAGAGAAGTCGTAGCTCAGTTGCTTGCATTTTTACCTGACATCCGCAGCTCTTCCCCTTCTCACCCCTCCGAAATCTATGATGTCACAAATAAGAACTACACTTGCTATAGCAATGGGATGAAAGTCTGACACATACCGATGGACTAGTGAATGTCTTGCATGCATGCTATGGTCACAGCCATGCATTTTTTTTCAAACCCACTGATGCTTGAATTACATTTAAATGATTACCAGGAGAGTATATTTGCAAACATTAAATAAAATAATATACATATCCTCAATCAAAGGCAAGCAGTGCTTGCCTTGCTTGCCCTTACGTGACACCACTGGGCCAATTGATCCCTAAAAATATATTTAGTAAATATTCATTTCTTCGCTAGCTCATTTACTTCAAAACTATACAAACCATCACTTATAAATCTATTTATTTCACTGAATAATTATGTTTGCTTTAATATTTTTATTTTATTTTCAGAAAACTTGGAAGTTCACAGAAGTCCGACCTTTGTGAATCATCCTCAAATTGGACGTTATTTTGAAAGGTTTTGTTCAACATATTTCCTCCCAAATCTTGAGAAAAAGAAAGAATATCCTGATGATGCCAATATTGTTCTTCGCTATTTGGCTCCTGTAGAACCATGAAGATGTGTCTATTAAACTACTCTGTGAATATTTAAATAAACTTTATATCCTATACATTAGTGCTTATTATATAATAACCATCAGTGCTTATTATTTGTATATTATGAAGCTTTGTAAATATTAAAATAAACTGTATCATTTCCATAAATGCTTATTTATTTTAACTTTGAAGCTCTGTGGATATTAAAACAAACTGTATGTATATATCATTTCAGAAGTGCTTGCTATTTGTACTCACTAAAGTTCTGTGGATATTAAAATAAATTGTACATATTATTTTTGTATATTATTATTTCTTTACTATTTGCTGATGACCCTACTATTCTTCTGAAAACCTTAAAATATATAAACTTGGAATGGGTCCTCAAAACCTTTGAATCCTTAAGGATATTTAGAATTCGAGAAAATTTTGTATTTGAGATTCAAATCCTTGACATTTTTAAAATCAATTTTTCAAGTAAAATGTGTTTTAAAATTATAATACTGCTTATTGGTGGTTCAGAACAATTTATAAAATTGGATAAACTTTACAACCAGCAGGGCTATTATGACCACAACGCAAAACAAGTTTGCGACCGTAAGCAGAGACACTAGATTATGCATCAAAAGTTATTATGGTTGACCACTTTGCGAGAGCAAATATTTTGCTAGTAGAGTGACGCTAAGTTGTGCAGACATTTTACTTGTCCTTTGGTTTGCGTTACGAGCTTATGTATGCTAGGTTTTGTAGTTTATCAGGTGTTTTGTGTTACCTGATTTAAACTTGCCATCTCATTAGCCATATATGAAAATCTCAAACGTTTTAGTGTGTGTTTCACATAATCTGACTTTAAATAGGCCTATATCATAATGTAGGCCAAGAGTGGAGACAGTACGCTCACACTGAATGTTATAAGAATATTTTCTTTGAAACATAACACTATCAAAATCCATTATTATTCACCATCAACAAATGGATAATTGGGACATTCCAATATTAAGATTAATTGTTTGTAGGTTTTATAGTATAGGTGGAGGTTGTTTAAGCTTCAACATATTTGGAATGTTAGTAGTATGTTGACCTAAATCATGGGGCAAGATTGAACAAAATATTAGTCTCTTCGATCTAATTTTCCAATGGTGGGGAGGTAGGTATTTGAAACCTAGCTGGGTGTGATGAGTGGTTTTATTTTTCAAAAGGTTTTCCCACTCTCCCGCTACACAAATCCGAATACTTTTATTCTATAACTCAGCCTTTATCATCCATACCCTATTAGTGTAAAACACATGGACATACCAGTTGACAAAATAATAAAAAGGTAGGCCTAATCTGTTTAAGATGCCTCAACAAAACTTTGGTAATGCAATCCTATTTAAACATACAATAGTAATACAATAATAATTACTATCCACATTATTGTGAGTTGTAGGCCTATGAAATATTGCAGCCAAGACTGGAAATAACCAAAATAAGCCCTAGCTTAATGTTTACATGCAGTTTGGTTTAGGTCTAGGTTTTTTAATCATAAAAGGTTTACTAAATTTATCTGAAACTGATAATTAGTAGTTAGACCTAGTTATCAAGTGAATAAATTGCAAACAACTCATTATAAAAAAATATATCCTTATATTCTTGATAACTTAACGAAAGTCTCCTGAATTCCCTTTAAATAAAAGATGCATTTTATTATTTTTAACCATCCAAACCACCCTCTCGTTCACTTTAATGTTAACTAAGTAGGCCGACTGGGTATAAATGCCCATTTTTTTTGACATTAAGTTGTAGAAAATATGTGTAAACACTATTTTTGGGAGCCCTTGAACACTTTCATCAGCTTTAAACAGCTAATTTTATTTTCTAAGATCTTCACACAACATATTACACTTATTCCAACATCAACACAAATAATTATATGAAGAATAAAGCATTGGGTCGTAAAGCAGATAATTGACACACTGTTCCTTTCTCAGTTCTAATCTGTTCAACTTTCCAGCTTTACTAGGCCAGGCCTTATTTTCTTCCTTGACATTACCATCACTGAACTCTTCGACATGCTAAATTTCATTCCACACTTTTTCACTTCCCCAATCCATTCCCGTACTCCCGCATTCTTCTGCCCCTAAGCCTTCAAGTCATCAGCAAACATTATGACCTTCATTTTTTCATCCTCGAGTTTCCTTATAACAAAGAGTAGTGATGAGAGACCACTCCCCTGCTTAACTCATTTTTTTTATTTGGACCCACTCCATACAGCCCTTCTCCGTCTTAACTAATTTTATCCTCTTATATATACTCTTTACTCCCATTAAAACTCCTCTTTCCATTCTAGACTCCTCCACTTTCCTGACATTTTTAGCCACACTATCATGTGCCTTTTCCACATCCATAAATACCATTACCATGTACTCCCCAAATTTAGACCACTGTTTCCTAAATCCATGTTGTTACTATATCCACCATCCTTCTATTTTCTTTTCCAGTATCTTCTCATATATTTTTGATAGTGGCACATTGTAATGATCTTAATTTAAATATATATATATATATATTTCCAAATTTAAATATCTATTTTTGATATATTTTTATATTTATCTACCAAGCAGTTTTGTTTTATTTTTATATAAATACTTAATATATTTTTATTTGCCAACCATACCACACTAGCGCTGTGTTTATTTCGTAGTACTATCTTTTCCTGTTGTCAGCTTTTAAAATTTTCCATAGTGATGTCATCCTCCTTTGTTCAGGCCGGGGAAGTCCTGACAAAGAAGAACATCACTCATGCTCGAAGCTTAACTTGTGAGGATGTGGTTTGGCAAAATCTAGCTATATCTAAGTAATCTTTGTATAAAAATTGCTTTATATTTTATTTGTAGGATGGTTAAATATTTTCAGAACTAAATATGAATAGATAAATAAATGTAAAGTAAAAGGTGTTTTAGTGAAACCGTAATTTTATATTCAACTATATGTAGAATCTGCGTCTCAGAAGAGCATGGGAGCATGGCGTCTTAGAATGTTGCCATAGTTAATCAGTTTTAATAAATTCAATGATTGATACTAAAATCGCTGGGCAATAACGACAAAGGAAATGACTACAATAGTTGTAGCCCATCGTGGGGCACGACAACAGGAGACTATTGCAAGGTTATAATGATTGGAACCCACCATGGTGCAAGTAATCACACACCATAATAATATCAGCGTTATTATCTTATAATTCGTATATTTCGTCCTGTTTTCTTTCTTAAAAGTGACTTGGAGCTTTTCTCTGTTTAATCAATTTAACACATCCTTCATTTCTTTCCCTGTGGGACCCTCTTCCTCTTCTTTTGCTAATTTTATACTCCCTTGATTCAATCTCAACCTCCTCCTCTTCAGGGTTAAACCTCTTTCCCTAAATACTTTCTTCTCTTTGTCTTCTGTCTTCATCATGCTTCCTTCTTCATCCATCATTATAATTATTTGTCGTTTTTCTATTCTGTTTCTTACCTGGCTATATAACACCTTCTTACTTTCTTACACATCTCTGTTCATTTTTTGCATCCAAGGTTTCCTGGCTTCCAAAACTACACACTTCGCTCTTCTCTTCCTGTTTTATCATTCCTATTCTTAAAGCTCCCTTATTAATGGTTTATTCTTTTCCTCCACTGCTTCCTTCACTCTGCCATCCCACCATTGTCACTCCTTGTACTTATACTCCCACATACCTCTTCTGTAGCTCCCAACAAACTTTTATAAAACCTTTACAATTCCTTTTCTATACTTTGTATCTCATCCTTGAGCATTAAGCTTCTTGCCTTTCTTAAATAAAATTCTCTTCCCACTTCATTTTTAAGCTTCCACATTCTTACCCTTCTTTCCTGTTTTTCCACTTTCACAACTTTTTCAAGGTTCAGACTCAGATTTGTAAAATAGTAGATTCGACCTAACCCTAATAAGTACCTATATCATAAGTGGCTATTGGTACAGTAGCCCCATGGCTTCTTTGGTGCTGACTAACAGCTTTGAAAAGCTAGCAGACCAAATTATGTATCCCTACGCCAAACCATATGATCTGCAAAAAACATGTGTTTAGCAGCTGTCGCTTCTGACAGTCAAAATTTAGGTATATACCTAACTGTTGACTGTCAGAAGTCAGCTGTGAACTGTCAGTCAGCACCAAAGAAGCCGTGGGGCTACTGTATATATAATTATTCATGCATGTGGTGAAAAAGCTGTCTCTACATATTACTCTGTAGCACTTCCTCACGTTTTGAAAACGTCATGAGCTGCCACTGTAGTTTCTGATGATGGCATTAGGATACACAGGTTTAAACCCCAATAATAACCAAAACAAAACATTTACTATTGTAGCCATCTAAGTTCCCTTTGCTCTTTGATCTGTTTATAATGTGCTCCAGACATAAGTACAATCAATATTATACAGGATTGTGGAATGCAAAATGGCCAGATTTGTCCAAATATGCATTTTTTGGAAATAGCAATAGAACAACATTTGGTTGCAAGGAAACATTAAAGAAAAATACAATGGTAATTATTTTAAAAGGAAAAGTTACAAATAAATTTGTTTTATTGAGATATTTACAATATTATATATACATAATATTTCAAATGAATACTTGGAGGAGTAAGATACCTTGATGAGCTTAGTTGGGAATTTAAGAGGTGTAAAGATAAAGCATATCTATCTCTTACCTATGCCATATAAAATGAATGAGGTAGATAAGCGTGAGATGTGGAAAAAAGATCGGTATGGTATAGGTTTATTTTTACCGCTCTAAATATTGTTTCTAATACTAAACTGTTTCTTTTGGTGAAACGAATTAGCTTATTAACTTCTTGGTCCTGTTCTATCTGAGGATACTCCAACAATTACATATTAGCTGGAAAAAACCTTAATCGAGCTTATTTTCAAAATAAGCTCCATTTGATTCAATTTAATTCATTCATTCATTGAAACACAACTCTAGGTCTATACAATCACAAACCAAAGACCCACATTGATTATGAGATATTAATACACCTCGAGCATGAAACTGTTTACCAACACTAGACCATAACTATAACAATATTTCCTACTACTAAATAATATTCCAATATGACCTTTTCAAAAGTGAAAGTCACTATAGTTGTGTGAAGCACAGCACTAAAAGAGAGCTATTACAAAGAACATGGCTAAGCTTCTAACCAAAACACAGGCACCATCACTCAAGAGGGTCAAACAAAAGTGCTAAGCAAGAGAGCATGAAACATCAAACCTTGTTGCAATGGCATTAGCTAATGTTGATGGCATACTTAACATATTCTACCACATCACCCCTGACAAAGATATTCTTAGAACAGCCATCATTCCTCATTAGTAAAAGAATATCTTAGCTTCTAGAATCTTTCACTGTTGATAGTTTCCAAAAACAAATCACATCCTTACTGCAGTACATCCAACTGGCCACCCAAATGACCAGCGGCCAAGTGGGAATGCCCCCTCTCCCAAGCTAGCATCCAAACTACCCATACTGCCTCCGGTCTACACTATTCAAGGTTCTTGAGACCAGTTATATTGGCCAAAAAAGAGATTTTTTAAACACTAGAGATGGGATGCTTGAATTGTTTATTCCCTTGAATCCTATGTTATTTGAGAGATTTGAGATTCATAAAAATTTCAAAAAGTATCTCTCAAATACAATTATGAATACTTTGTCTTCAAATAACAATTTTAAGCGATTGTTAAAATAAATTACATAGACTTGTGTAGTTGGGGGAGTAACAAAATCACAAAAAAGCACATTGTCCTGATATAATTAACATAAAAAACTGTTCTCTTTGTTGTTTATGATGTAATTAACATGACAAACAAAAAATAATTTTTGTCAGTGTCACTAAGACTTAAAACAACTTTTTTGAAACTAGATTTTAAATAATTTCCCTTTAGCTAAAATTGTAAATTTATGGAAGCTTCGAGGATTCAAAATTGGATTTAAGATACAAATTTATAATTCAAATTCGAAATTCGGATTTGAGAAATGTAGAACTTTATCCGTCTCTATTAAAAATATATCTGAAATTGGAGGATCGTGACAATACCCAAACCCAAAGCTACCCTAACATTTACATGATGGTCAGGTCACCAAAAATGTTCAAAACCTAACAAATTCAACACAACAGTGGCCACACAAACAACTGCTACAACTAGTCATCCAGCCTAGCAACACTATCAACCAACATATATAGGTCGGGTCACAAGATGTTCAAAACCTAATTAACTCCACACAACAGTGGCCACACAAACAATTGCTACAAATAGTTGTCCAGCGTAGTAACACTAACAACCAACATAGACCCTTCTATGTATTACCAATTCACAAGCATGGTAAGTTTTCAAACTCACTTTGAAGATTGAAAGGGAGGAGGGAAGGTACCTTATGACACCTCAAAACCACCTTGCAAACTATTAAAACAAAATTGATGGACTTTTAGGTATATAAATGTCTCACACAAATCCAGCGAGTCAATTGCTAACGGCCGAATTGAACTGTGTCTTCTCATGACATTCATTATTCGTTACTCCCCATGTGAAATCAATGTGGAATACTTTCATGATGATTTTAAAAAAGCTCTTTCTTATTTGCACACACATTTATACAAAAGTTGTAAGTTTGTGATAGGAGTTTACAATATTTACATTTAGGTATGTCCATTGGTTTGTGTTTCTTTGCTGATATTTAGATATAAATTTAGCCACTTTTTGTCCTTAAGTGAAGACATGTATTTTCAGAAAATAATTTCTGTTGAGATATGGTATGAAAATATTATGTTACAGGCAACCTTTACAATCTATGTAACAAATGGCATACTAAATTATTTATGTTTGTTTGACAGCTATTTGGGAAATAGCTTTTCATATAATTTGTTTTTAGATATGACTTTTAAATTATAAATAATTATATGAGTTACTAGAGACTCCAATACCAACTATTATGAAGTAGTAATCTACGTTAGCTAGTGACAAAAAAATCAAGAAAAAACAAATATATCCTATCTATCTTCATTGAGTTTTTTTATAGTGTAAACTAGCAGCAGTAAGAGGTAAAATTAATTTGAATTAAATACACACTAAGAACTAAATATGTTGATATGTATCAGTATCTGGGAACAAATTGTATCAAACATCTGCTGTGGCAAAAAGAAGCTCATGTGTGTCTCAGATTCCAAAATAATATAATAAATGTCAATGTTATACAGAGTGAGCACTGACCATTAAAACTAAACATTTTAGTATGCATCCTGTCTAATAATGATAACTCAATATTGACAAAATACCAATAAATGCGGCAGAAATTTACCTGTGTTTACTATGACTCAGAAAGTCAAATTTAATTTAAAATAAGAGGAAATAATTTGATTAGAACAGTTGTTTGTTGGATATGAACTTGATGCCCCTGTTTTTCAATTTATCCTCTGAGTACAGTGATTTACTACTGACTAAGTACTCTGGAATAGCACCATAGTAACATTCAATGCAAAGCATCTAATTCAACATTGTCATCTAGATGTCATTGGATTTTTTGTTAGGTTACTATTAAAAATGGGTTGGTACCACATAGCGAGAATAAAAATGAATGGAAGAAAGCCATATTGTTCAAATATAGTGAAATTAGAATATGTTTACTGTTGTAGTCATTTGTATCCATATTAGTTTTATGCTAACATGACAAACTAACACATACTGCCTCATTTAACTAATCATTGTGTTTGTTATGTTGTTTCAGGGTATATATAAGAAATGATGCTTAATAGGCAATCTGTCCCATCTTGAATCTAAAATTAATTTACTATACTGAATACTGATACAACCTGTATAGGAGAAATTGATTGTTGAGTTAAATAAAATTTCTAGACATAATTTACAAATCATATATGAATAGACAACATAGCTCAAATATTATACCGAAACTAAAAATGAACTGATGCTACAAATATATTATGCAGAAACACTGACAGTAGGGGATTTTGTTTACTTTTGATAAATGATACAGAATAATATCAAAATACATTTGTTTCAATAAATAATTATCTAGCACTTGCACTTACAGCAATAGTTAAGTTGGATTTTAAAGAACAGGAATGCTATGCATTGTTTATTATATCTGTAAAATCTGGTGAAAAACAAATAAATATAAATTTGAGATATCCAAAAAAATAAATAGTTTTTGAAGAACCAAAAAGAATTGTTAACTCAACATGGCTTGTCACTGTCATCCGAAGAACTGAAATAAAAAAAACAAACATATATTATACATTAATAGGTTATTTGAAGAAGAATCACTAAGATAGTCACAGTTTGAATAATTAGGGATTCCCACCACACTTACCTTAGTGATACTGGAATATAGATTCCTTAGCTAAAACATTTAAAATCACACAAACAAATTTAAAGACAAGCTTTCAATGTCACAAACAGCTTATGCAGGTTGTGAGAGCTTTAAGTTGGACTGCAAGGTTAAATTGTCAAAGGCTGATTTTTTAAATATAGGAGTAGGCATTTATCAATTTTAGTCGAGTTCGAGTAATATAGAGCAGTTTTTCAACTAGAAATATTTCTAATGAATTTATTCTTAATATGTTCATGCATAATAAAAAAATTCAAACATACATTTATAAATATAGTTTTTTGAAGAAAAAAATCATTATCACAAAAAAAAATTTTTTTTAAATAAATTTAATATAGTTTCAAAAACTTTATATTTTCAAATCGGATGAAAGGAATTAATAGTGAGGGACTCTTATTTGCTATGATTTTTTTGAAAATGGAATAAAATTAATTAAACCAGGATTTTTACAATAAAATTGAAAATTCTGAATATAATAAATTTTTTGAATATTGTAAAATATTTGCGTCTGGTTCGAATTACAAAAACTTGTCTCGAGTTTGAATTTTGAGTACTCACAGACCCCTAATTATATAATACAAATTTAGTTTTTCTATATATTTAATTCAAGCCTATCTAGAGTTTATAGTGAAATCATAATTTGGAAAAGCCAACAGCTGTTGACAGTAAACCTTGAAATCCAACCAAGAGCATACATCTACTTTGTTAACCTGAAAAAGCGGTTTGTGACAGTGAAAGCTTGTCTTTAAAATTGGTTTGAATGTTTTTTAGTGTTTTATATAAAGCATTCCTAATGTTAAACCATATAATATATCTTCATCTTCATCTTCATCATCATCATCATCATCATCATCATCATCATCATCATCATCATCATCATCATCATCATCAAATGTTTCCAGCCTGCGGCTGGGTAAGTTTAATAAAATTCCTCCACTTTTCCTTCTTTAATTGCTTTCATTCTTTTCCTCTCACTTGCACACTTTATATTATCTGCTTCTCCCATCTCTTTCTTGGTCTCCCTTATGGTCTTCCCCCCTCCTCCCTATATACATCTCCACCATTCTCTTTGGTAGTCTTTCCTCTAATATCTCATGTAGCCCCTGTAACCCCATTCTTTGCCAGGTAACTTAATTTCTAATCCTGATTTTCTTCATGACAGCTAACATGCTCCTCACAAACTTCATTTCTATGACCTTCCCTTCCCTTGCTTCTTTTATTTTTAATGTCCATGTTTTAGATGCATATGTGACAATGGGTACAAGGTATGCCCTATACAGCACTTTCTTACACTTCAAGGGCACTTCTTTTCCACATAATAGGTCTCTTACACACTGGTATCCTTTTCTCATTAGATCATCTCTATTTCTCCCTTTTGCCTCAATACTGCTTCCCAGATATTTTACACTGTTTCTTTCCCAGCTCTACTCCATTCAACTTTATAGCTTTAATAGGCCTTATCCTCTTCTTTGTCAATACCATAACATCAAACTTCGCCGTGCTAAATTTCACTCCACAGTCTTTCACTCCCTCATTCCATTCTTGTACTTAATTTTTTTTTTCATCCCATGTCAACAAGTCATCAGCAAACATCATGGCTTTCATTATTTTCTCCAGAGTTTCCTTTTCACTTGATTCATGACTATTACAAATAATAGCGCAAAGAAAGCCCTCCCCCGCTATACTCAATTTTTTATTTGGAACCACTTCGCTCACCCCTTCTTTGTTTTAGCAGAACTCATTTTATCCTTCTACATACTCTTCAATCTTATTACAATTTATCTTTCCACCCAAGCCTCCTAATTGCTTTCCACACTTTATTTCCATTCACACTATCACATGCCTTCTCCAAATCCATAAATACCATTACTAAACCCTTCCAAAATTCATATTTACTTCCATTAGCTGTCATATAGCAAAGATCAAATCTATTGTAGACCTCTGTTTCTTAAATCCGTGCTGCTCCTATCTCCACCGTACTTTCATTTTCTTATTCTATTTTCCAGTATCTTCTCATCTATTTTCTCATCTTTTCCAGAACGATTATGGCTAATTCAAGCAGGAAAGAAGTGGTGGGTGTGGAATTTTGAGGTCTGAGATTTAAAAAATGTTCCAATACAGCTCGGCCATGAGTATGGGTAATATTGGTGTATAGAGCAGTGACATCAATTGTAACTAAGAAAGATTCTGGGGGTAGTTCCCCGATTTTGTGCAGGCGGTTTAGGAAATGTTTGGTATCTTGAATGTATGATGATAGTGATTTTACCAAGGGTTGTAAGTGAGAGTCAACAAAGGCAGATATTATTTTGTAGGGGAACCACATCCAGAGACAATGGGACATCCTGGTGGTGGAAGGATTCCTTCGTGAATTTTTGGAAAAGGGTAGAGTGCGGGAGTTTGAGTTTTAATAGTGGAAATAAGCATTATTGACTTAGGTGAAAGTTTCTGGCAGGGGCCTCTCGCTGAACATATTCCTTAATTTCTTTGTTTTAGTCTGCTGTGGGGTCTTCTTGGAGGAGCTTGTAAGTGGACATGTCTGAAAGCTGGGTGAATGGTTCAGCAATGTAGTCCGAGCGGTTAAGAACAACTTTAGTAGATCCTTTATTGGCAGGCAGAATAATTATATCCTTGTTGGCACAAAGGGATTTTATTGATTTTTGTTGTGTGAAGTGTAATAGTGCAATAGTCTAAGAAGAAAAGAAAAGAAGAAATGAAGAGAGAAATGTGTTTCTCTATCTAAGCCTAACCTAACCATCCTTTCAGGTTGGCTTTCTTCACTATCACTTACTTTACACTATTATACAGTGTTTTTACACTGTCTTATTATACATTCCCAAGCCATTAGAATCTAATTCATTTTATTATCATAAAGGTTTGAAAGGGTAGTTAGGTTAGGTGTAGATAGGAACAAACACACTTCTCTATTCATTTCTTTTACATTTTTCATACTTCCAACTTCTTCACAATATTACAAATTGTTTTAATTTTCCGAATTATTCCTTTTTCATATAAACACACATGTAAAACATATTGTTGGTATATATCTTTCTTTATGTTTTATAGAAATATATACAAAGAAAGATATCTTTCCTTGTGTTTTACATGTTTTATAGAAATATATACAAAGAAAGATATCTTTCTTTGTGTTTTATATGTGTCTCCTTATATGAAATAGAAATAATTCTGAAAATCAAATCAATGTGTAACTGTGAAAGTGTATGAAAGGAGAAATGTGTTTGCTCCTATCTAGGCCTAACCTAACTATCCTTTCAGGTTGGCTTCCTTCACTGTCACTTAATTTAAACTATTGTACAGTGTTTGTACCCTTTCTCACAAAACATTTCCAAGCCATTGTAACCAACCACAATAATACAAGTAATGATCCACTTCAATTATAAACATTGATAACAATTCAATTGTTAGTTCACATAGTATTTTACACTTATCTCTTTCCCTCATTGATCCACAACAGCCTATCTTTAATCAAAGTAACTCTTACTGGCTGTCTTCTGTTTATAGAACTCGTATCTCTCTCTGACTTTTCTGTCTTATTGTATAATTAAATAAAACCTCATTTACCTGTTCTATGCAACCAATATTTTCAAAGCTTGTCTATATCTTGGCTTTTGCTTCAATATTTCCCTACCTCCACCAGCACACGACTAAGATCCCCCTAACTTGTTTGTCTCTATAAACAATATTTAATGAACCTGTTGTTTTAACATAACAATTATTATTTATTTTACCTGTTGTCTTCTTTTCTCAAGGATTGACACTCCTGGCATTTTTTCCAGGTCTCACAGGCTCCCAAATCTGAAAGATAAACACAAAAAACTATTTCTCTCATGCAAGTGAATATAGGGGTAAAATAGGATGACTGATGCTGTAACACTAAGTATTAACCGAGAGTGTATGCAAGAGGGATGTCGTACACCTGACATCCAAAAAAGAGTCGTTACACTTAGTTCTGTGTGAGTGACAATTATTATTTGACATTTATGTAGACATTAATTTTAATTTTGCTGTATAGCACCATGGAATCAGCCTGTAATTTATCCATGAGCCAAGTGTTATGTGAACAAAGGGTGTCACATGGTCAATACAGTAAACCCACACTCAACTTTCCCTAACTTGTACGTTGGTCACATGATCTCTTCTAAAAATTCATCACAAAGGTTATAAATTAACAGATTAATGGACAAAAATCTATTGCACTGTGTTAACAACGGGGATAACATCTCAACCCCAATATTAAGGTAAGCTTGATAGTTTGATTTTGTTCATAATAAATAATAATATAGTAAATTTCTTGTTCTCCCATTTAAATATACTATTTGATTAGTTCTATGTCAATTTTTGGTTAATGTCTCGATGTCTCTCAACCTTATTTGAGTCTCTAATCTTCTGGATATAACTTTTTATTACTCAATACTTAATATTTCACATTGGTTTTGACTCAGACCTGAGGATGGCGTAATTCGCCAAAAGTGTCGTCACCGAAGAGTTGCAACAAATTTGTTAAGGAGTGGAATCAAAACATCAGATAAGGAACGCCTCTTTAATTCAACCTTTATAGTAACATTTTTAATTAGCATTTTTCAAACTAACAATTTTCATCTATTACATTTCTTTTATAACAACCAATATTTTATATATAAATATTTAATTAATCCTTTCGATTGTTAACACAAGCATTTTAAACCCTTTGACCCAGATAACAAGATCTAAATAATATCATAACAATTAAATATTATTATAACAAACATGAGGCTAGGCACAAGAGCTGGTTTCTAAAGGTTCAAGCCTCGCTAGTGTAGCTAATTATTTATAAGGTGACAAATATATAATATATTTCTTTAAGGAAAATCTCTTTTCACTTTTTGAGGTAATTTGTAATATATATTTGGAAGAAGTTACAGGAAAGATTTCCTCTTCTAGGAGGTTGCATTGTTTGTTTCACACTCCCCCCTGACAAGTTCCAATAGAATGAAACCTAGGTCGAGGGAGTGGGTGGTGACGATTGATTTTCTTAATGAGGCAGCCCTCTTTGTCCAGTGGCAGCAATGTAAAGTGTGAACTGTGTTCTTCTTTACATTGTAAAAGCCAAATTGTTTTCGTTCCCTTTTATATGTTTTCTATCCACCTTTCCTGTAGCTTCTTCTAATTATAAGGTGACAAAGTATTGAACACAGATACCAGCGATCCGGATTCATGGCTGTAAGAAAGAAGAAAGGTGGGAACGAAGGGGGAAGTGTGGTTTTGCAGGCAAAGTTAGGCTGTGTTCTAAAGAAGAAGGATTGAAGATACAATTTACTCATTCATAAAGTTAAGACAACTGTCAATAATTAATTATCAATTTACATGAATAAGTCTTTATTCATCATAGGTGTATTGGTTATTCAACACCTTAGTTCAGTCAGTAGCGTCTCTGTTTACTAAGCTAAGGGTCGCTGGTTCAATTCCTAACATGGCCGAAAAATTTATAATTGGTGAAATGTGGGTTATCTATCTTTATAAAAAAAACCCACAAAGGTCTTTAGCCTCTAGCCTATCATTTCAAGTGTCATGAACACAAATAGATCTTAACCTTTAGGGTGATTATCTAGTTTCAATATAATAATAGGTTCCTATAATCCGGGGGTTCTTAACTTGGGGTATCCATAGTAATAGGGGTTAGGGAATCAATCTCTAAACAATTTTAAAATAAGGTGTTGTTAGATAAGAATAAACTATCACCATTATCAATACAAAATGAGGTGGCGAGGCCGACCTGTTGCCAGCCAGCAGGAAGATATTGCACAAAAACAACAGAAAAAATCTTACTAGTTGTAGCTAGCTTGTGTATTTGTGATTTGCTGTTTCTATAAATAAATATAAGCTCCTTATGATTTTCTTTCAACTGTTCTGTTCCTAGTTATCCATATGTAAAGTAAAACCATACTATTTGACATCTTTTGAAGTCATACTGGTAACTAATACATGTTGGCTACAAAACCTTTCCTCTTTTAGAAAGTTGTGTTGCACGTTTTACACTCCTCCCTGATGAGTTTCGATAGAATGAAACCTAGTTCAGGGGATTGGGCAGTCACGATCAATTTTCTTTAAGAGGCAACCATTACCTCTTTGTCCAGTGGCAGCAATGTAAAGTGTGAACTGTGTTCTTTTCATTTTAAAAACCATATTGTGTTCATCCCTTTTATATGTTTCTATCCACCTTTCCTATACTTTTTTCCAAATATAAAACAATTACCTTATAGAGCGAAAAGAGGTTTTCCTTATAGAGCTATATTATATATTCACATCCAATGTCCTTTTCCTGTGTTTGTCCTTTATGTTATACCTTTTACATGTTCCTATTTATGTGTCCTATCATTCTTTACAATTTTCCATTTTCACCCTTTTGTGTATTTTTTTGTTCCCTCTTTTAGAAAGTTGTGTTGCTCATTTTACACTCCTCCCTGATGAGTTCCAATAGAATGAAACCTAGGTCGAGGGACTGGGCGATGACGATCAATTTTCTTTAAGAAGCAACCATTACCTCTTTGTCCAATGGCAACAATGTAAAGTGTGAACTGTGTTATTCTTTTCATTGTAAGAACCATACTGTGTTCGTCCCTTTTATATGTTTTATCTACTTTTACTATACCTTCTTCCAAATATAATAAACCTTTTATCATAAAATTCCCTGACTTTTCCAGGTTTCCCGTATTTTTCCTGTATGTAGTGCCTCACAACTTAAAATTATCTTAAATTAAAACATCTTGTTTGATTATAGCATTTGCATTTGCCAAAAAAACTTACTTGAATTTTCAAAAGCATTTTAATAAACCTGATACACTTTTAAAATGTTACTCAAGAAAAATTCTTAATTAGAATATAAAGCTAACTTATAATGAATATTAGAAAATAATGATCAGTATGTTATCAACAAAAGTTAAACTGATTAAACTAAAATTTAGAAATGTATTCAGATAAAACAACTAAAAGTTAAAAAAACTTATATGTGTGAATGTGTTCTGAATTAAGGAATATCTAAATGATAAATACAAATAGTTTATCGATTTACTTTAAAATGGTTGATCTTTAAATCGTTTATTTGTTTAAGTTTATAAATATCAATTACATTTTTTTAGTCAATCTTGAGTACATCTAGTAAACTAGTTTATTTTCCAAGCATAATCAGTGCTATCTGTAAATCTAAGATCATAATTAATAAGTTAACTCTGCTTTAAGGGCACAAACAGAAGTTTATTTTATCACAATAAGCAGTTAAAAGCAATAATAAATTAACTACACTATGTACACATAAAGTTTGATGAAAATAGAGTTATATTGCACCTTGTGTCGATGTCCCTGGTGTAGGTGTCCATGTAATAGAGGTGGCTGGTGAATCGGGGTGGGAACTGTTTGCATCTTCTGAGCTCCTACTGCAACAAACAAATTAGCCTAATTTGCATAAAATAGAGAAATATTGGACTGACTCTGCAACACATGATTAGGCAGGATGGCATGCTGACTTAACATGACATAAGCAGGCCAGAGGGGGACTCAGAAGAACAGTCAAAATTACATTGCAACTAACACGACATAAGACAAGGAGGGACTAAGCACAGGAAAGATGGCATTGTAAATTAAATCCTGACTTGAAATTAGTACTTGTTCAATGTTCATATTACAAAATACTACTCAAATTCCTAATGAATTGTGAAACCCTCTTGCTTTTGAACCTCAAATGCTAAATCTCTAACTAGCTAGATATCAAGCATATCTCACTAGCAAACGGGTCTCACTACTTCTTATAGTAAATTTATTAATTAGTGGGATACCGGCTAATTATTCACCCAACTCATTAATGTAGGGAGACTTGATCTTGAATCTTGAAACTTCCAGGTGAAACCGAACCCGATTCTTAGACTTTGAGATCTGAAGATGGATCGCTCAGGTACAGTGAGGAAGGAAGGCTACTGGGATTACTTGAATAAGATAAGATTATTTAGTGTGTGAATGTTGGTATGTTTATATTGCAGCACAGTTTGAAGAACATATGCAATTATATCAGGATTTGGTGTCTTTTTCACAAACATACACAATAAAATACACGGATACACTCTTATAAGCTCAATCAATGTGGATTTGGTGATGAAGAGAAAACAGTTCTGTGTATCGAAAGATTAAAGTTCAAATATACGTGGTAATTGATTTGTAAAATATAGTTTGTGTGAATTGAGAAATAAAAATCGTTTTACTGGATGAATTTGTTAGTGAAATTCATAAAAATAAGTTTAAGCACAACCTTTAACAATTATTTCAACAATTTTCCACCATTATCTTTAAGATGGGGATGCATATGTTAAAATCCATCATGGAGGTAATATTTTTTAGTAGTAATTAATTATTATTTGCTAATAATTTGAGGGTATCATTATGTTCACTTGAAATAGTAAGATTTGAGTTCAAAAAAAGTTTACTTTCTCAGTTTGAATAGATGTTGTGAAAACGTATCACAAGATCAGGAAAATTAGTTAGAGGAAAGAAAGACAGATAAAAAAGTGTATAAATAGTGAAATTCCATAAAGGATCAACGCTTATCATTGAATTGTAGATAGGTTATTGAATTCTTTAGTGAAAAGTGTAAAAATATATGGAAACTCTTCAGAATGAGTTTTCCATAGTTTGTTTGTTCTTCTTAAATTCAAACTGCTTCTACTTGGTGTCTATTCAATCTTTATTTATTCACACTCTTAAGGGCCCCACACACTATCAGTTAAACTGATCGATTTTACAGTGTGATATCATACCTGAAGAACAACTTGTGTGAACTGCACAGTTTGTACAGATACTAACGCAGGCTTAAGAACCGAGAGAATGGTGGCTCTTTTCCACAAAGGACTGTGCAGTTAGTTCCCTCTGGGAATCCCACAGTTCTCTCAGTTACCTGCCAACACTATGGTGGCAACATCTCAAGTGAATCAACCTTCCAAAAGAGAGACGACCCTAGCTTTTATTGAAGCTTACCGATCTTTGGGACATGAAAATCGGCATTACAGCAACAAAGAAAAGTTTATGACAACTTTGTTGAGAAACTGACAACTTTATTGAGAAACTGAAAGTGCTACTTGAGAAAGCGTTGGTAAAAAAATGTATGTTCTGCTTTCAACTTTTCAAAACGAATTTAAAAAAATTGAATGACTCAAAACTATCAGGAACTTCATCCAATGTCCTGTAGATCCCATAACTTTGGTACTACAGTGAGTTACTGTTACTTGTCGACCAGGAAACTCCCGACAAGAGTTTTTCAACTGTAAGTGCGTGGACCACCAATTGGAGGAGATTAAGAAAGCAACAAATACTTTATATAATCTTCTACATCAGGTTCTAGCAATTCTTTAAACAGATGAGCATCACATTCTATCCCTTTTCAAAAAACACTTCTTGCTCCACACTTATGTTTTGTTTTCTTCTTTTGTGATAACATTATGGCTGATGATGCGGCTAGTAAACAACAAGCTACAACCTTGTTTTGTTTTTATATACCATATTAGACACTCGCACAATAAAAACACATAGAACTGAAAAATGATGAACTTGATGAGAAAGCTGTGCTTTGCCAGAGAACACTAAGCTCAGTTTTCCGTTCAGCTGTTTTACAATGTTAAACTGCACAGTTTAACTATTATTATTAGCACTGCGTCTTACTACACATTCAGGTTATACACACTTATGTGTAATGGTAGGGTGATTGTGAGATGAAATGGAGGACCTACAGTTTAACGTGGGATCCGAACCACAGTGGAGGCCTGATTGAGAAACTGAAAGTGCTACTTGAGAAAGCGTTGGTAAAAAAATGTATGTTCTGCTTTCAACTTTTCAAAACGAATTTAAAAAAATTGAATGACTCAAAACTATCAGGAACTTCATCCAATGTCCTGTAGATCCCATAACTTTGGTACTACAGTGAGTTACTGTTACTTGTCGACCAGGAAACTCCCGACAAGAGTTTTTCAACTGTAAGTGCGTGGACCACCAATTGGAGGAGATTAAGAAAGCAACAAATACTTTATATAATCTTCTACATCAGGTTCTAGCAATTCTTTAAACAGATGAGCATCACATTCTATCCCTTTTCAAAAAACACTTCTTGCTCCACACTTATGTTTTGTTTTCTTCTTTTGTGATAACATTATGGCTGATGATGCGGCTAGTAAACAACAAGCTACAACCTTGTTTTGTTTTTATATACCATATTAGACACTCGCACAATAAAAACACATAGAACTGAAAAATGATGAACTTGATGAGAAAGCTGTGCTTTGCCAGAGAACACTAAGCTCAGTTTTCCGTTCAGCTGTTTTACAATGTTAAACTGCACAGTTTAACTATTATTATTAGCACTGCGTCTTACTACACATTCAGGTTATACACACTTATGTGTAATGGTAGGGTGATTGTGAGATGAAATGGAGGACCTACAGTTTAACGTGGGATCCGAACCACAGTGGAGGCCTGACATTCCACACATTCACAAGTTGTGATTAATACACGTCTTGCCAGAGGTGAAGGGAGGGTTTGGCAATCAGATAAATCTGTGCCGAGATGAGGATTGAACCCCGGATCCCCAGCACAGAAGTCTGACACCTTACCCCTAGACAGACAGATCACCCCACAGTTTAATTGATAGTGTATAAGCACGTTTAGATAAAACATCGCAAAAAAGTCTCTCTTTTTGTAAGACTCAAATTTCATTTTGAGTCCTATTCCCCAAAAATGTTCATCCAATCAGATAATTACATTACACAATATACATAATTTGGCCTTATAAATTCTGAAACGGCAGTAAATAGCGTTCAATATTTAAATAAAATAAATATAATTAATTTTAATCTTACCGTTAACAAAGACGCATCAGAATGAAAACAAAAATAACACATTCATTCCAATGTGGTAGGAAGCTTATCGAGCTATGTTTGTATTTAAAATTATATTATTTTTTAATCAAACAAATATACATAAAAATAAAAACCCTTGGTCATTATTATAACAATTACATTAAAGAAATAATAAACCTCTTTTAACTATTATGTTTTTTAGGGGAGAACTGATTATTTTCATTCTCTAGTGATGAATATGTAAGCTAACTTTTACTATGTGACTTACAAAGTGATGGATCCTTTTTATATCGCTGGCTCGCTGCTGGTGCAACCTGTTGGTGAACCTAAGAAACAATATGTATAGTTTGGTTTTGTGAAAATTAGTTGCCATGTGAATAGTTTTTGTTCTTATTTCAGTAAGTGGATGAGTCTCAGAATCAAAGCATTTTGATTTGCTAATTTTTGTGTGGTGATTATTTTCATTGAGTTCTTGAGTTTATAACTTTTGGCACTTTGTATTTACTTTGTCAATAATGGATTTATATTTTAGAAGCTTCCCCCCCACCCTTATAAAATTAGGATTGCTTGGTGTCTATGTTTTTCCTCATACACTTGCTTCTGATCTCCGAATTGTGGGGTATCCTTTTATAGTTGCAAGGGTTAGGTGTTTTAATTTTAAATTGAAATGTAAATTATTCAGTATTTATTTTTCCATTTTTGTACACATGGCCTGGGAGATTGCTACTGCACTAGAACCTGGTTAATCCAAACTAATTGGGACCGTAGCTTGTTCGGATTAAGCGGGAGATTACGGGGCTACTGTATTTTTAAGAATTTTAAATTACAGTTGAATTAGTTACATCAAATTTTTATTTATTTAACTGATTTATAACAATATGTAATATGTATGGTAGTTATTTTTAGTTACAGGAAAACATATTGAGTTGACTACAACATGTAAATATTTAGCATTTATTATCAGATATTATTGTTTCTTATAATTCTCTTTTAACTTTGAGCTTGTTAACCAATAAAATATATTTCATTTGACTTAATTTTTTTTCTCATTTTCTGAAAAGTGTGTTCTGACTACCCAGAATTTTAGACTATCGGGGTTTTTCTGTATATACATTTATTTATTTTTTGCAAATTTTATGTGATTTTAACATATAACTTAAAGTAATATTTTTAATTTGTATCTTCTCCATTATTTACTTTGCCTTGTTTTAGTGTTTCCTTTTAACGTAATTATTCAAAATGGAGATTTAAGTTTTGGTGCTGAGATGGTATATTTCTATCAGAAGTGGGATTGGTTTATGTTTGCAGATGTTGCGATAAGTTATGTATTTTTATATGTATTCTCAATAGTCAGGTTGTGAGAATATTTTAATGTATGTGCAAAGTAGGTCCAAAAAACCTAAGGTTAGGTATTGCTTGCTATCCACTTCCTCTTTTTACTTATTAGATTTCATTATCTTTACTATGTTACTTATCCTCTACTGATTGTATTGTGGAATTATGTCATTTTGTTGGTTGGTTCTAAACCTTGTACCCTAAATTTAAATTTCGTCATAAATCATTATATTCTGTTGTACAACACACATTTTTATATCTTAAAAAAAAAATGTTTTAAACTTCTTATTCCTTTCAGATTATTTTACATTTTTAAATTACCATGTTATCTGTGTTGTGGCCATTTTAAATAACCTTGGATTTATTTATTTATACTTTTTAATATTTCTGTCATTATTGTAGACTTTTAGCAACCTCCATAATCTATGTTCATTTAACAATATATAAATATACATTGAGTTACCACCCACCCCTCACCAATCTTGTATCTCTCAACTCCTCCTCCTTCTCGTCATCGTCGTCATCACCACCACCACCACCACCATCACCATCAACTGTTTCCAGCCTGTGGCCTGGTCAGTTTAGTAAAATGACTCCATCTTCCTCTATCCTTCCACAATTCTTCCTCCTTTAATTTTTTCCATGTGTCTCTTCTCAATTGTACACTTTCTGTTATCTGCTCCTTCCATTTCTTTCTTGGCCTCCTCCCTTGCAGTATTTTCCCTGCATACTTCATTTCCAGCATTTTCTTTGGTATCCTCTCTTCTTACATCCTCATTACATGCCCATACCATCCCAGTCTTGTTTCCTCTACTATCTCATGTACTCTTTGTACCCCCATTCTTTCCAGGATCATTTCATTCCTAATATTGTTTCTCGTGACTGCTAACATGCTCCTCGCAAACTTCTTTCCATTTGCCTCAGCCTTCCTTGTCTCTTTTACATTCAATGGGATTATTTATTGGTTTATTATTTAAATTAGTAGAGATTTAACACTCCACATAATTTATTTTATTAAATGCACTTCAGTATTGTATATTTAATATTAAAATACAGTTTTTTGTTCATTTACGAGCTGACATGGAGAGCCAGAGCTAGTGCTGTTACAAAGTGAGACTTTCAAATAGAATGGAGTTTTTTTAAAAGAAAGAAAGTTTTAAAACGTATTGTATTGAAATTACTTCTGAAAACGTGTGATTCTCCATGGATGACTTATTAAAAGGAAACTTTACATACAGTTCTTTAAAGAAAAATACACTTCATCCACGACTTTTTGAATATATGAGAGGGGTCCAAAACAGTATCGTTACAAGCTGCTCAAGAGGTAGTTGTCAATGCGGGTGAACATTTACTTATTGCATTGTATGGGTTTGGCGGGGAAAAAAGTAACTTAATTAAACAAGTTGAGGTAAAAGCACTACATTATGTCTGCATACAAAATTACAGCCAACATTGCTTCACTACCCCCTACTGAAGCTACAGCACAACAAGATTCACTACAGGTGTTCCACCAGGTTCAACAATGGCTTGGTCATGAAAAAATACCCGAACAATGGGGGTGGAAAACTTCCAAGAATGGCCTGATGCCAGTCACCACGTTACAGCTCTCTGTCCCAGAAGCTATATTAAATTACATTTCATGCAAACATAAGAAAGGCTGCCGAGAAAATTGCGGCTGTAGGAAGGCAGGCCTATATTGTTCGCAAATTTGTTTGAACTGTGAAAGAACCTGCGACAACTTGGAGAAAGCTGATGTGGACGATTCTGACATCCAAGGAATTCAAGACCAGGGCCAAGAACTTGAACCGGAGCCATCAAAAGGTATTTTCATTACTACTTTTACGAACACAGCTATGCATTATTTAATATCCCACTTCCATTGATTTTACACCTTAGTCACACCTTGATACAACCATGATGAACTAACATAACCATTGTTTTACTTCTTTTCTAGGTGAACAAAAGGCTTTGGAGGAAGAGGACAAGGACATTGGGCAGCCTGGACCTTCAGCAACAAAACGGCCATGACGATTCTAATAATCTTTTTACTATTACTATCTATAAATATTTCCCTTGCATATTTTATTCCTACACATTTTTTTATCACAACTGTTTTTAGTTTGTCACTGTAACAGTACCTATACCTATGTTAATAAAAACGACATGTATCAACATGAGTACATGCACATTTTAGTTATAAGCCTATGCCTATAAACACCCTAGGTACTAGGTATGGCAATGAAAACTGTAAGATATATTCAAATATTATTTGTTCTTAATAGGAATATCATCAAACTAGATCTTCATCGCGAGAAAGAAGCAGGTTGCACTTGAATAATAAACACTGAGCGCTATGCCACAAATTCAAATGGTCTTCAACCGGCGTTTGTGCTTAAATTATTCGTCTGACAAAAAAAAACAACATAAGAGTTAAATTGTAAGAAATTTTCTCTAGTTTATTTTTGTATATAGTGATTTTTCTCAAAAAGTGCATCGTTTTTGTTATAAGAAAAAAACAAAAAAGTGTTTTTTTTAATATCCCCCAAAAATTTTCGGCAAAGTGGAAATTTGTAATGAATGAGCGCCCCGAAAAACATAAAGGAACCAAAAATCAGAACTTTTTCAAAATTTTCCAGGTAGAACCCATTTCAAGCATTGATTGACTCGACTAAAGAGCCACACTTAAAACAATGCTTTTAAGAATATTTTACTAACATTCACATCTAAATGTCTGTTTCATTTAGTTATACTTAATTTAGGTACTCACCTTAGTCTTGCAATCATTGTGTCTGCATCATTGCTAACATCAGCATCTTCTTCCAGTGAACCCAACTGGAGCTGTTGGAGCAGTTTTCTCATTGTTCTTAAATGATTCTAAAATAGAAATTAAACTATATATTTGTACTTAAATTAAAAAATACATCCAATTAATGTTAATTTTGTGTGAACATATCTTTTAAACTAGTAGAAGGTTTTGATCAAAACAAGCGTGAATGAATGTGCATGACTGTAGTGCCATCAATTTTTTAAAGGTCGGCTTTTATTTTTTTGTAATGTTTAGTGGCATATTAATGGAGGAGTCAAAAGTACTACTAAGCCAATAGATAGGTTAAATGTGCTACCAAGTCAATTGAACAATAAGGTGTACCATGTCAAAAGAGCAGGAATATGTACTGCCAAGTTAAGAGAGTAACATAAACTGTCAACTAAACATGAGAGTGTGCTGTAGACCTGATGAGGCTATACAAATGAGCAAATAAACATCTTGCTTCATTTCTTCACACACTCTTCGCACTTTCATCTTCTGATCACGTTCACAGCTACAAAATGTTTGGTTTATTTTCAGAAATATTCCTTTTACATATTGGGAAAGACGGAAAAACTCACATGTTTGGAAAAGTTAGAGTAACTGAAACTTGCATTGTAGCCAGATATCTGTCTTGCAAGCTACAGTGACTATCCAACTTTTTCAAGTATATAACAAGCAATTTTATGTTTTTTTTTGTCTTTCTTCATATCAAAAAGGAATATTTCCGAAAATTAAGAGACTCACGTGTAGCTGTGAATGCGATCAAAAGATGGATGTGTGAAAAGTGCTCGAAGAAACAATAATAGAAGTTTGTTTCTAACAAGGCCCTACCCTGTAGTTTGTATATTTTCCCTAATAATTGCAATACATTATTTTATAGGTAGTTAAGTGACAGCTGATTGTATAAATGGAAAGGTTTATAAAATTTAAGATTATTTATAGTTCTTGTAGCTTTACAACTGTCAAAAATTCCCAATTTTATATGAACCAATTGTACAGGGTCCGGCATAAGTCGCTATATCAACAATGCATGAGATCCTATTTTATCTTAAATACATAAGTTAATTTACCCGTTATAATAACTGCTCGAAGTGAATGCCATTGTTTTCGATGCACTTAAAACACCTATCTGATCTAGATTTACAGAGCCTATTACACCATTCTGGCTCAAATATTTCTTGAAGTTTAAGTTCTATAAGTCTTTCAAATGGCCCAAATCATGCGGTTTCACAGAAAAAAACATCGTTTTTCCTTATTCCCTACATGGAGAAGTCACAGGAGGTTAAATCCGAAGATCTTGCAGGCCTCTCAATGGTTCCTCTTCGACCTATCCACACGCTGAAGTGCTCATTTAAAAAGTTACAGAAATTAATAAAGTGCGGGGGAGGAGTATCTTATTGCCAGATAATCCTGTTTCTCATGTTTTGAAAAATAGGGCTATTCTCCAATTCGATGATTACTTCATGAAGCATTTCCAGTTAGTTAACTGCGCTCACTGTTTCATCAAACAAATAGAGTACAATAATTTATACCCTGCCCAAACTGTGACACCTAGTACATTTCATTCTTCAGTGATGATGGCATGTGGATTTTCAACTTAAAAGTGGCTTCATTAGTCCACAAGATACGTTTATAGAATTCAGGATCCGCCTCATTTCTAATTGTGTACTCCTCACAGAATTGAAGGCGCCTGTCAGGATTGTCTTCATGCAGTGCTTGTAGTAGCATAGGTCTGTATGGTTTCATTCTCAAACTTTTTAACATTCATTCTAAAACTTCTATCTGATATTCCTGTCTCAATGCTTTTCCTGCTGATATTCGTGGCGACTTAACAAGAGTTCCTGCCACATTATGCAGATTTTCAGTTTCACAAATCAACCTAAGACGTCCAGAGAGCGGTAAATTGGCTACTGTACCTGTCCATTCAAACCTCTTACTAGGGTTATAAATTGCTTGGCGAGTTAGAGGTTGAGTATTATGAAAACGTTCTTCAAAAGCTGTTTTTACTATAGAAAAATCATCATTGTATTGCCACCGTTTTTGTATAAGGAAGACTCGCTGTTCAGATGAAAGTTTTCTACTGATAATGAACCAACAGCGCTAACAATGACAAAGCGCATGCGC
>CABFWB010000217.1:97278-116383 GCA_902151455.1 Timema bartmani
CAAAAAAAAAAGTGCAATGTACACACTATTTCAATAGGGTTGAGGGAGGGAACCAATAGGGTTGAGGGGGGGGGAGATGTTTAGATGTAACAGTTATATTTATAGACTGACGGCATGACCTTGACTTGGGCACCAGTAAACTGAGATAAGGACAGCTGAGGTAAAGTGAATTATGCCAACCCCGCCCTCCATCCCCTCCCGGGTATTATAAACTTACTTATTGAAGGATACAGGTTTTTTTTCCCTAGATAAACAAATAAATAGTTTGCGATTCATGTCAAAATGTGAACCAAAAATACACTTGTTGTGAATATTATTTATAACTTGTAAATTTTCTTTTATGACTTGTCAAAATTACACTAATTTAAGACACTAAATTAATATTTACCTTTCTATCAGGACTTAGAGCTTCTAACCAGCCCGTTTGGGGTGGTTGTGAAAGGTAATAATTTGGCTTTGTTGAACAATCAAGAAGCCCTGTAAAAGAAAACCAAAGAGAAGGGAGACCTGAAGATTAATTATTTTAATTATCAGAGAACAATGAAAAACATAGTGAAATATAAACTTTGTATGATAATATCATAGCAACAGGTGTGATTATGTGTTTATTGATGTTACTAGGTACTGTCATGTAAAATATTGTTTGTTGTTATTACCAGGTGTTATTGTGTTTGATGGCGTTATTATTGCCAGGTATTATAAGGTGAGATGGTGTGTTTATTGTTGATATAAGGTATTATAATGTGAGATGGTGTGCTTATTGTTGATACCAGGCATTAACATATGAGATGGTGTGTTTATTGTTGATACCTGGCATTATCATGTGAGATGGTGTGATTATTGTTGATACCAGGTATTATCATGTGAGATGGTTTGTTTATTGTTGATACCAGGTATTATTATGTGAGATGGTTTGTTTATTGTTGATACCTGGCATTAACATATGAGATGGTGTGTTTATTGTTGATACCTGGCATTATCATGTGAGATGGTGTGATTATTGTTGATACCAGGTATTATCATGTGAGATGGTTTGTTTATTGTTGATACCAGGTATTATTATGTGAGATGGTTTGTTTATTGTTGATACCAGGTATTATCATGTGAGATGGTGTGTTTATTGTTGATACCAGGTATTATCATGTGAGATGGTGTGATTATTGTTGATACCAGACATTATCATATGAGATGGTGTGTTTATTGTTGATACCAGGTATTATCATGTGAGATGGTGTGATTATTGTTGATACCAGGTATTATCATGTGAGATGGTGTGATTATTGTTGATACCACATATTATCATGTGAGATGGTGTGATTATTGTTGATACATGGCATTAACACATGAGATGGTGTGTTTATTGTTGATACCTGGCATTATCATGTGAGATGGTGTGATTATTGTTGATACCAGGTATTATCATGTGAGATGGTGTGATTATTGTTGATACCACGTATTATCATGTGAGATGGCGTGATTGATTTGATACAAGGTATTGTCATGGGAGATGGTATTTTTTTAGCATCGCGTCTTACTACCCATTCGGTTTATACACTTATGTACTAACTACACTAATGGTTTTAGGGATTGGGAAGGTTATACTTAAAGGAAGTGTAGCCACATTTGTGTGGAGGGAAAGGGGAAAACCATTTAGGAAAAATCACCCTCAGTACATTTGAACTAGACTTGAATCTAGGTTTCCCCCTCTTCAGCAGTTTAGTTTATTGCAAGAAAGACGCCTTAGACCATTTAACTACCAAAGCGGGTATGAGAGTGTGTGTGTTTATTTGTATTACAAAGTATTGCATATTGGATGGAGTTTTTTTTTCAGCAGTGCGTATTACCCTTATAATCCAACACATAATCTCAGTCGGTAGCGTGTCTGTTTACTAAACTAAGAGTCCTGGGTTCGATTCCCAAAATGGCCAAAAAATGTATCACGGGTGAAATGTGGGTTCACTAGACATCTGTTAAGCAGGTTTTTCAAGTCTGAATCGAAGCAAACATTATTAGCAAATTTTGAATTATTATCAAATCATATCATAGGTTAAATATGCAAATATAATATATTTACAAGTTATTCTTTATAAAAAAACACTAAGCTTTATGAAAACAGGTTTACACTTTATGAAAGCATGCTGTTGAATAATAACAGTTACACTTAATAAAGAAAAAAAAGCTACTTTAATCAAAACAGTTAGGCCTACACTTTATGAAAACAAGCTGTTAAATAAAAACAATTTAATTATATAAAAACATGTTGTTAAATAAATATTTAGTAGGCCTACTTACTCTTTATAAAAACAACTACACTAGTAAATCCACACTGTTCAATAAAAACAGTTAGGCCTACACATGATGAAACCATGTCAGATCAAAAGTTTTACTTCATAGAAACATATTAAATAAACAGTTACAGTTTACCAAAATAAAAACACTTAACTTAAACATTTTGTTAAAAAAAAGGGTTACACTTTATGAAAATAAAATTAGTTTTTTATATTAGCCCTATAAGTTTTCGTATAAAAAGTAGGGCTGAACGGGAATGACTTTTTTATTTTGGGATGAGAATGGTATGGGTAATGAGTCAAAATATCGAGATTCGAGACAGGAAATTTTTAAATTATGCTTTAGAATAATTTTAGATTAAAATATATTATTTCTAAACTAATATGGTATGATTTGTAAAAACTATAATATTATTAAAACCCTCTTCGGTGGCCGCATGGTCTAAGGAATCACTCCTGCATTAGACTAGACTGCCAATGATGGGGAGATTGTAGTTAGATTCTGGCCGGGTGTACTAAGGGTGGTTTTCCCCACTCTATCCATGCAAATGTGGGTACACCCCTCTAAATTCAATCTTCATCATTTCTAACACACTGGAGTAATAAGACGCAGTGCTAAAAAGACATTGCTAAAGGTAGTAAAAATAATAAAAAACATAATAAAATAAATAGAGGTGTGCGAATAACATTTTTTATCAAATCAAATAACAAAATTTTGAATTAATATCAAATAGTTAATTTTATTACATTTTTGATGGAAATTATTTTCATTAGTTAAATTCTTTTGAAAATGGTGTTTTAATTATTTGCAGACTTCAAAAATACTACAAAACATAATGTTTGGCACCTCTTCAATGTGCTTTAGTATGAAAATGAAAAATGTTATCTAGGTTTGAAACCTCTTAAAAATTACTTAGGTTTAATATCCATTAAGTTCTCTCTAGGTTTGACACCCCTTAAAGGTGTTTGTTTAGCACCCCTCATACTCTACTCCCTGTCTGGCTCACCAACAAGAGACATGCTGATCCCTCATAAATGGTTGACCTTAGCAAGCTAACCCCTCCCCTTCCTATCATTTCTACCCCCCAAAAGACATAATATATCTCTGTCCTTCTCTAAATCTTTCAAGCTCTTTCACTCGCTGAACTTAACAAATAACTGTTGAGAGACAGAGCACAATAAGTCACGTGCCTCCCAACTTGTTTGTCTCTCTACAAGTGGTAAAATAACCTCCTCCCCAATCCTGTGACCTACGACCTATGGTAGTTGATAAATTCCCAACCTTTTCCCGAGGGTTCAGGATCCTGGGGGTTTGGGATCCCGTCCACCCCTAGTAAAAAAGCAAGTTCTTCAACCTGCTCATGTGACAATAGTTCATAATGATTGGACACAATGCTTCCAGCTATTGGGGAAAACTCTCTCACTTGACACTTGTGTGGCTGGAATAGCTAGGAATCTCTCAGCTATGTAAGCCACGGTTCAGAACTCTTCTTTGTATTTCTTCCACCAGTCATATGGTTTGCTTAGCCTGTATAGTCGTGGTTGGTACTGCAAGATAATTCTCAATTTCCTTTGCCTGTCTGTGTCTATCAATCACGCTATTTATAGGTAGGCTTATGGTTAAAGGGACTTTGTCTAGATCATCCCACATTGATCTAGTTGAAACTGCTGGCTTTGGGGTTTCGTTGGCTTGTGTTTCTGGACCGACATATGAAAGACGTTCCTGTTGAAGGAGGTTAACAGCATGGAATCTTTCCTCCTCATTAAATAGAGCTGCCTAAATATCACAGATCAACTATTGTATAGAAAGCATTAATGTCATCCATTTTATACAGTGGGAACTGACTTTTTAACAATTTTAGCAGGTTTCTTGCAAAAGACACTGCTGTAAAAAGTTCATTTTTTGACTATGAGCTAAATAAAAGTGGTTGCTTCAAGGCATTGGAGTGTTGGGATTATCATTGATGCTGTAGGATAAGCATTGTCAAATTCTTCGTTAGTAGCTTCAGCAAAAGGTTTCATGACTTCAACAATGCCACCACCAAGTTTCCATTCTGGCGATAAAGATGTCTGCATGTGAAGAAGCTAGTTCTGCAACCAGATCTTTTCTCAAACAAACAAGCCTCTCTAGCATGGCATATTCACTTGATCATCGCGTTTCTACATCCAGAATTAACTTCAACTCAGTTAAGTTCATACTCTTGTGTACAGCACACAAACTTGCATTTGCTGTAGAGTTTCGAATGTATAGACCAACAATTGAGTGAATCTTTGAAATAATCTGAATGATATTTTTTTTTTGGTCCTTTATTGCCATCTGAAAGGTGTGAGCAAACCACTGTTGTCGAGTCCAGTATGTGCCATTAATAGCAGCTTGCAGGTTACATGGATTGTCTGTAACAATACATACTTTAATAAGATTGGACTGGGTTGGTGGTGGGCTGCACCAATCTTTGCACATTTCAGAAAGAGTATGTCTTATGTTATTAGTTGTGTGTGACTCGAGCACAACATTAGATAAGGTATATGACTTAAATGTTTTACTTACTAGAACTCTATAATTGGGTTTAATGTGCGCCATTAACTCTTTAAACCCCCTTTCTTCAATAAACTGGTAGGGTAGATGGCACAATGCAAGTATCCAGGCTATTTTGTCACTAATGGCCTTGGCTTATTTTCCTTTTAGAAGGAGTTCTTTCTTCTTCACCATACTAACAGGCATTTGCTGCTCTGAAGATGATTTTAATGCTAATGAGGATGCTACAGTGGCATCTTTTGAAATGGCCTCCAGTTTCAAGAACTCTTCATAGAGGGTTATGTGATGCCGGGAAAGATAGTCGTTTAGGGTAGAAGTGAATCCAAGTCAGTTTTTTAACTTTATAGAACAATGCATGCATGTGGTATCTCTATTTTCTTCCTCGAAATATGCCCATACTTTACTTCTTTTCTTTGTCCATCTACTTTAGCAATATCGTATTATTGCAGTTTCTCCATATTTTTTGAAAATTTTGCAACTCAAATTGTTTGTATGAAAAAATTATAAATGTTTCTTTATTAACACACAATCAGATTCATGGTATCAGGAAATTTAAAATAGTGTGCATGTTTCAAGTTTGACCAACATTATAATAATAATTTAATAACTAAAACTTGGGAAATTGGCTATAAAAATATTAAACTATAAAACAAAAACTAACCTACAAACTAGTAAAACTTATTAAATATATAAACAATGAGACAAATAATTTTCAAAATATTACAAATCTTAAATAGGTAAGCAGACAAACACGTAGTTACCTACAACTTTTTCATATTTTCAAACCAAGGTTGTGGTTGGCTGCTGCCAACGATTTCATCCTGTTTTGACTAATCATATGTTGAATTCCATTTTATCAAGTTAAAATATATCATAGTTCTTACAACGCATGCACATTTCATATTCCAATGTAAATCCTACATGTTCATTGTTCTCTTCATTTCTTAACGTTATGTGCATGTGCAGTACAATCTAAGAGTAAATCTGAACGAAGGAATCAATGACTTTATCAGCCGTTCTAATTTATTAGTTTTAGAACGTTTGATTATTTCAATTCCTCGAATTGCTTATAAACTATTTAATATTAGCGAGAGCAAATGCTTTTCTTGTATATTTGTTAATAAACATTTATTTTGCTTCACAAAATATGAATGGGGTTTGCAATAGCCTAGAGTCCTATCGATTTCTTTCTAGTTTGATACAATTCGAGTTATCAAATAATATAAAATTTGATTTTACATAGATTTTATCAATGCTTTGCAGACCTCCAGGGTTTACCCTTTCACAGTGATGAATTAATAGCCCGGGACTGGATGTTGTGCCTGTCCTAGTCTTAAGATAGATTATAAGGGATATGAAGCTATGACAGGCCTAGCCAGCTGGTAATGGAAAATATATAGCTTAAATAAAAAATTGACTCAAGCCATAGGCTGGAAACAGTAATGAATATAAGTAAGTGTGTATTACTCTTATACTAATAACGCTAATGTGTTGGGGTTGAGGAAAGTTGAATTTAAAGGAGATAGAATAGAAAATAATTTTAGGAAATAACACCTTTAGTGCACCTGACCGGAAATCAAACACAGATCTCCCTGTCGTAGGCCAACCAATCTATAGTGAGAGTGATGATTTAGACCATTTGGCCACAGAAGTGGGTGTGTTTAGTGTTGATAACAGTTATTTTTGTAGAAAATAAATGTTGAATGATTTATTGTTGTGACAAAGTAATGTTATCAAAAATGTGATGGGATGGTGTTTTTATTATTTTTTAAAAGAAGAGCCAGTTCAGGACATGATAGAGAAGTCACGAGAGAAGAATGGAGAGATAAAGGATGCCCTGAAGGATGTTGGATAGGAGGCCGAGAGGAAGACCAAGAGACAGATGGTTGAAGGGAGTAAGGAGGACTGTGGAGGAGAGAAGAAAGGACTGGGCCAAAGTGGAGGGAGAGAGGTGGTGGGAGGAAAGGAAGCTGTAAGGAGTATTACGCTCCAAACAGATGATGACAACGACAAAGATGTGATGGTAAAAAGTGTGATTCTGAGTTGGTTTTTTCACAAGGTTAAGTCCTAATAGAAAGTGAAGGTGATGTATGTAGGTTTGTTAGTACTCAATGCAACCTTATAATGTTTATTGTCATTCAAATGTCATGTCATGAGAGAAATTGTGTGTTGGTTTATGGATGCCACAATATAATGCCAATTATTAGTTTTGGTTTATTTTTATTATTGATACAGTGATAACATTAATGAATGTGTTTATTGTTTGTAAAAATAGTGTTAGTTCAGAATGTGTTTATTATTAATACAAAACAATGAATACCTACACAAGTGTTATTTTTTGTTTTATAATTTATTACTATACTGTTTTTTTTTATCTTTATTAAAAGGAAATTTGATTTTAAACTTGATATGATTTTAATATTAGTATTATAAATTGTTTTATTAATGTGCAGATTATATCTCAAGATTATACATATACATACACAGAAAAAAATATAAAAATTTACTTACCCGTAGTTTTTGTTTTAGAGTTTAAAGTGTCTTGTACATTGCAAGCTATGTTTTCCTGTCGTTGTCTACATTGTTCTCCTTTAAACACAAAAATTACAAATTAACTTTTTATACATTTTACCTTATAGTAGCCAAGTCCCATTTGGTTTTCTTTTACTAGACTATTATATTTATGTTAACAGGCTCAATTCTGTATATTCATTACTGGGAAATATTGTGAGACAAATGTGTTAATATTCAAAATGTGATCGGCAGTATATGATTGGGTTTGGTTGAATTATTTTTGACAGATGCTGTAATAAAAGTATTATGCACCAGAAAAAAATAGTACTTATATTTACAATTATTTTTATATAGTTTTATTTCTTTAAAAACTGATTAGATTGTCAATTTAATAATTTATGCAAGTTATATTATTTGCTAGATTCTATAAGCAAATTATATTATTATTGTAAAAAAATGTTAACTTATGTAAAATAAAGTAAAGCTTAGATTATAAGCTAGATAAACACAAACTTGTAAATAGGAAGTATTGAAAAAGATAGGCCAACCAAACTAATATATTATTAAATCATTACTTCATTCCTGTAGAGAGCAACTACAATAAGTAAGACTAAGAGTTAATTGAGGGTAGAGATGAATTAATAACTGGTCAATTGTGTCATGAACAGAGAGTGTAGCATATACACAGTACTAATGTTGTCTAATTCTTAATATAGTAGAAAATGAAACAAGGGCTAGAACCCTTCTTCCACACAAGTAGAAATAATAAAATCATGCTGTAACGTTATTTATTTTATATATCTTTCTAATAGGTTTACAGCACAACATAAGGAACAGATGTAAAGAGTCTTCTTCCAAAATGCAATTATGTAAACATATTTTTGCTGACTCGTTCGGTCAGCAGTCCATTACCCTGTACTATCATCATCATCACTAACAAGGATTACCAGAAAAAGGGAGGTTGCAACTGCGGGTCCTAGTCTTGCTGTGTTGTTGAGATTCGTGAAGTCAGTAAACAGTCACAACTTCCATGAGGTGATAAGTTCTATGGTTTTACATTATTAATGTATTCAAAACTCTTCCTCAACCCCTCTAGCTTCTAGTTTCTAACTTCCCTTTTATCACCTTCTACAACCCATTTCCTCATAGCTGTCTAGTCATCTTCCTTTAGACCTCTTGTCCATTTTACATTTAACCTTTAGTCAACTTGCCTTTCAAACATCAAAGTTAAACTTTAAAGCAGGCTTATGCCGGGATCACGATCAACTTAACGTTAACTTAAAGTTAACTTAACGTAACTTAACATAAAGGACCTCCTCATGTGTTTAAATGGAAGCGATCCCGATGCAGTTAACTTAACGTAAGAGATGTCCTGGGAGGTCTTTTACTTTAAGTGAACGTTACTTGAAGGTTATCACGTGATCTAGCCAGCCAATCATTATGCGAGTGACGTCAACATGGCTATTCAGTAACTCATTTGTTGGTATTATGACCAATGTTTACTCTTTAGCGTAAGTTTCTAGTGATCAGACATCGAAACAAAATAATTAAACTAAAATAGGAAAGCTAAATTTATCAAAAAAGTTTTGTAATAGATATTTATTATATCGATTGAAAACTGTAAACATTCACAGATCATCACTGTAAAACTAGAACAAATCACAGATCATACTCGAGAATGAAGATGTTTGGCTCGAGTTTTTACATTAAGTTACGTGAATCGTGATCACAAATACGTTAAGTTAACTTTAAGTGAACGTTATGTTAAGTTGATCGTGATCCCGGCATTACTTACTTAAACTTTTCAACTGCCACCTTTTAGTCCACTTTCCACATACCACATACAGTAGTTTGATTCCCTCTCATCATCTAGTTCTCTTTATCCCTTTTAACTTAATACATTCATCAGTTGTTTGAACTCTTAAGAGTCTAGTCTTACTCTCTTACAATATATTTAGTTTCACACGCTTTAGGTTAATAAGCTCATTTTTTCTAGTCTCAGACCTGTTGGTATGATCCTATCATATTCTCTAATTTAATTTCCTCCTAAACTTTATCTAGCTTATCTTACAACCTAAAGATTACTTCTTTTACATAATCTAGCCTACTTTCCCTAAAACCTATACTTATATTCCCTCGAGCACTTTAGCTTCTTTCCCTAAAAACCTCTTCCTATATTCCCCCAATTAATTAATCTAGCTTCCTTTCCTAAAAAACTATATACCTGTATTCACTCATAAACACTAACTTCCTTCTCTAAAAATCATCAATGTTCCCTTACACACTCGATCTTTCTTTAATAAAAATGTTTACCTATATTCCCCCACACACTCTAGCTTGTGATAAAATGAATAACAACACACAATTTCTTGGGTGTGTGGGCTAAGCTAAACTATGTCGGAGAGCATGAAGAAACTAAAGTCTCGAGACAACTGGGAAAGTATTGGAATTCCTGGCAAGGCAACAACGTAGGACCTGTACTTACCATAATCAAGTACAAGAATAGCAACCAACAAAGTGCTTACCAACGATGGACCATAGCTCTAACAATGTACAATACCTAACATAGAATTAATAGCAAAAACTGTGGTAAAATAAACTCAAAGGACAAGGACAATATTATGTGTACTTAATAACCTAATGAAATGTATCAGGGATACTACAAATTATAAATACAATTTTTAAAACTGACAAGTAAGTGTGTATTATTGTTTTTGTAATTATGTTGTTAATTTTTTCCAACTCCACCAAAATCCACCTGTGAGTACTCATCTATATACAAGGCTAGTATTACAATAAAGAATATAAAAATGATAGTTTCTAAAAATTGATTATCAAAAATAGAGAACATAAAAAATTTAAATTTATATGTCCTTAATGGATCAAAGATTGTCTAATTTAGTGAAGAAAAATAATTAATGTGAGTTTTATAAACATTTGAGATAGTATTTCTTTAAAAATAACAAAAGAGAAAAAGTAGTAATTAATATACTAATTGCTGATGGTGTGGATGTTTCTGAGTTAAAGAGTTTGATATAATAAATATATGTGTCAATTTTGCCCTTTTTGATTGCTTAATAAAACTTCAAGTTCTGTATAACTCTTGATGGAAATCACATTCAATGCTGCACAGCTGACTAGTCTTGCTATTTACACCAGTGTAATTTACTTTATTGAAATTATTTATTTAAAATTGTACAGTCTTCATGCACAAACACAGATATTTATCCACATTCATGGACATTGTTAAAAGAAGAATCTCTTTTTTTCACTAAGATGTTCCAACCATAACATTATTTTTATCTTCCTTGCCAACCTCACAAGTAAATGGTACATATTTATTTATTTAGCACTATGTATTACTACCCGTTCGGGTTATACCCTTAAGTACTAATTATGTAATGGGTTAGGAACTGGGAAGATTGAATTTAAAGGAAGTGAACCCACATTTGCTTGGAGTGAGAGTGGAAAACCATTTAGGGAAAACCACTCCCAGTTCACTCGATTAAGATTCAAACCTCGATCTTCCCATCTTTGGCAGTCTAGCTCAACACGAAACTAGCGCGTTAGTTAACTACGCCACTATGTTTTCTAGTCATAGCTCCTGCACCATCATCAATCGTCAATAAATACACTTAAAATAAACAGAAAGAGATTGGAACACAATTAGATTGGAACTAATTAATACATAAACATCATCGAAATATATCTCTAGAACTGTGTTGCGAGCTCAAGAAATATCGTTGAGAGAGAAAGAGTATCTCACCAAGTCGTGACTGTTCATGAAAGATGCTTAAATTACTCTAAAAATAAGCAAGATAACACTTGCTAATGTAGAAGGTGTCAAGTAGAGGGTTGAACATTCTCAGAAATCAGTCTCCAGACAAGAGCAAACAGGGGAAAAAGAGGGGTGGAAATAACCAGATAACAGTAACTGTCAACAATAAGGGTTTTCCATAAGTCCCTTTTCATTTTGCCAACTTTCCCTTGAGAGCTGCTCGCATACCCTCTGAAAGGTGTCCGCATACCCTAGTTTGAGAGCCGCTGTTCTAACCTATATTATTTGCCCATTTAGTTTGTGCCTGTCACACCTCCTAGTCTAGGTCTAGCTTTATAGTAGAATACTTAATAAGTTACTGTGGCTATTATAGTATATAACTATTTTTTACTTAGCACCACATCTTACTACCCGTTCGGGTTATAAGCTTAAGTACTAATTACGCTAATTGGTTAGGAATAGGGGAGGTTGAATTTAGAGGAAGTGAACCCACATTTGTGTGGAGGGAGAGTGTAAAACCATTTAGGAAAAACCACTCCAGTTCACCCGATCGAGATTCGAACCTCAATCTTACCGTCCTAGGCAGTCTAGCTCAATACTATACTAGCGCATTAGCTAACTACACCACTGAGGCGGGTCAAAGTAAAGTATATAATTATTTTATTTAATAGGTACTAGTAACTGACGTGGAGAAGCGAAGAGCATTGGTGGTGACCACGGCTTGTGTATTGGTATGTCCAATGAGTTGCTATACTCCTGCATCTCAAACAAGTGGAGAAGCATTAGTTCCTCCCCCAGTACATCTGATATACCAGTATGTGACATCCTGTAAATAAGAGATATTGTGTCATAATATTCCTGTCCACCTAGAAGCTGTCTGACATCCTGTAAATGACAAATATTAGCATTACATGGGAAAACAGTGTAAAAACACTGTATAATAATGTAATGCAAATAATAAGGAAGGAAGCTATCCAGGTTAGGCCTTGATAGAAATAAACTTCTCTTTTCATTTATTCATACTCTCTCCACACTTCCATCTTATTATTATTTTCACAGCTTCACATTGTTTCTAATTTTTGAAAATATGCATTTTTAATAATAAGAAAAATACAAAAGACTCAAAACACACAGAGAAAATCTTTGAAATTACATATTTTAAAAAGCTTTAAAGTAACTCACTTAAACGTTGATATAAAATTAATGTCTTACCAGTTTGAAGTAAATAATTGTTTTTGAATTTTTCTTACCGGATACAAATAGTGCTAATGAATGGGTCTTTAGACACATGAACAGTGTTTGGACTGAATGCAGCTTATAAGTCTGTCATGGTGAATTAAAAAGATAAATGTTATTTGACATTTTATAATTAGATCTGTGAAAGTTAAGTGTTTTTAAAGAAAAACATATTTTAAGAAAAGTTAAATTATTTTTATGATAAAAAGAGTAATTACCTAGTTACTCAGAATCAAAGAGATTATAATTATTATGTATTTTTAGTTATCTATTAATGTAAATTATGCAAAATTCAAATATAAGCATTTAGAATCTGGTTTAAAATAAAAATAAAATCAAATAAAATATATTATAAACATTTTTGTTTGTTTGTCATTTTAGAATATGATCTCTTTGACTGGAAGAATGGACAAAAGTGCTGCAGACAGATGTGAATGGGAGCAAGAAAGTACTGTACAAGGTGAGGCAAAGGAGTAGGGGAAAAAAGAAACAAAGTCAGAATAATGGATGACGAAGAATAACAAGAAGGTAAAAATATGTGAAAAAAGTACTTTAATAAATTGTTGAATACAACCTAAAGAGATTAGCAGACATAACTAGGAGAGAGGTAGGAGATGCTTTGAAAAGGATGCACAACATCTTACTACCCATTCAGGTTATACGCATATGTACTAATTACAGTGATGTGTTAGGGATTAGGAAGGTTTGAATTTAGATGAAGTGTACACACATTTGCGTGAAAGGAGAGTGGAAACCCATTTAGGGAAAAACCACCCTCAATACACCCGAATGGGATTGAACCTCAATCTCCCTGTCTTCGACAGTCTAGTTTATTGTGAGAGTAGCGCCTTAGACCATGTGGCCACCAAAGTCGGTTGGAAATAATAACAGCAGCAGGGGAAATGGGAGTACAGTGGTGGTATATAATAGTATTAAGGGCAGTGTGAAAGGAGAACAATGCATCATAAAATATGTTATTGTACCAATATTCCAGAAAAGGGATAGAAATAGGTGTGCAATTTATAGCGATATAACAATGATGCATGACTGTGTAAAAATGTATGACAAGATATTGGAAAGGAGGATAAAGAAAAGAATAGAGAAAAGGTGGTAGAAGGATCAACATGGGTTAGGAAAGAAGAGGATTACAATAAATTTAATTTTTTAACTATATAATTGGTGTAGAAGAGTTATGAATATGGAATGGACTTGGTAGTGGTGTTCATGGTGTGCAAAAGAAATAATGATAATGTGGGTGGAAGGAAAGTCTGGAAAGCGATGGAGAAGGCTGGACTAGAAGGAGGAGTGGCAATGAGAGTAAGAGTATGAATTATGACAACATAAGTTGTGTAAAGATAAAGAAAGGGTGGACAATGTAGTTCCAACTAAGAAAGAGTTAAGCAGGGGAGTGCCCTTTCAGCATTATTCTATGTAAAATGGAAATGGTAATGAACTGGGGGAAGGGAAAATGAAAGCAATGTGGTTTTTTGAGTGGTATGGGGGAAAATGAAAAACAAGTAAAGCTACAGAAATGGGACGAGGAAGTGGAATAATTTGGGATGAAATAAAGCAACAAGAAGAGTGAAGTGTAGGTTGTGACAAGAAAGAGGATAAGACCTAGTAAAGCTATACAGCTGGATGGTTAAGAGCTGAGAGAAGTACAGAGAGTAGAATGTATTGGAAGTGTGATTGAGGTTAAGAGTGAGAGTAGAGAATTTATTGAAAAGAGGTCAGCAGGAAAAGACGTTCTACAGATACATAAAAGGCCTGTTATGAAAAATAAAATGAAGTGTAAGGATGTGTTACATAAGGTGTACTTTGGATATTGAATTTAAGAAAGAACAGGAATGAAGGGAATGAAGTTTTTGAGGAGTATGCTGTCACCATGAGAGATAGAATTAGGAATGAAGATCTTCAGGCAAGAATTGGGGTAAGCTGTAGAAAAGATAAATGAGATAATGGAGGAAGCCAGGGCATAGACATATTGTGAGGATGAAAAAGAAGAGGATATCAAATATAAGAAGAGAGCTGAAGCATATAATGAAAGTATTGCAAGGGAGAGGAGCAGAATGGACGCGAGTAAGGATAAAAATGGTGAAAAGACAGAGGACGGTAGAGGCATTTTACTTAACTGACCTAACCACAGGTTGTAAGTAGAATATGATTATGATGATGAAAAAAGGCTCTACAAAACTTACCTACCCATAACCTCCCTTTCAAGCTTTAGAAAAAGCATATTTTAGCTTCCTTTTTATTCTGAATATTTTTATACTTATTAAGATTTCTGGGAAATTTTATTAAGAAAAACGTATAAATTTATTCAAAAATTAATGTATCGTATATATTAATATCATATTACTATAGTGAAAATAAAATAAATGATTGACATTGATCAGTGTGATGGTAACAAATGTATAGACCTGATCATCAAAATAGTTGATGTGCCTAGCCCTAAAATTATCTTTGAAATTCAATTTGACCTTAGGAATATTTAATATAATTCAACTCATCTTCACTTTGAATTTCAAAGTAAACTTTGCACATTCCTATTAACATCAAACAAAATGAATACCAATTTAAAATAAAATTAGAAAGTAAAGAAGGATTAAAATAAGGTAATACATGTTTCAATTATACATCACCATCAATTAAAAGAGTAAGAGTAACATAATCCTGTAAATAGCTTTGGTGGCATGAATGAAAACTACACTCTAAAAATATCTCCCACAGCAGATGGCATTTAACCTTAGTTATTAAAGAAAAGCTTTTACTCTGCATAAATAAAGCAAAAATACGCATAAAAATATTAATTGAAAATTGTGAATATGGTAACTATACATGAGGATTACCAAATTAAAAGGTTATTTTTCATTGAAAGGTGGAAAGAAGTGAACATCTCTAGAAAGCAAACAGCTTTGTAAATATAATTCTTATTTTTACTTCTAACCCAATTTAGTAAAATTTATGGCCACAAATGTAGAGACAGAGTGAAGGCTACCTTACCTTGAAGCACTCAGAGCTGAATTAGTTGAGTCGTCCTTGTCTCTGAGTAATAATGGCTGACTCAGACAGTACTCCACATCATTCTCTCCTAAAAATAACAATAACTTGGATTGGAATATTTATCATCCATTGTTGAGGAAGTGTGTCAAAGTCATGTCATTTGTTGTACGTAGTATATTTATAAAAACATAGCTATGAAAATAACATTTGAACTAAGGTTGGATATTTTTATTTTAGCACCATGTCTTACTGCCCATTCAAATTATATGCATTTGTACTAATTACATTAATGTGTTAGGGATAAGGAAGGTTGAATTGAGAGAAAGTGTACCTGAATTTGTGTGGAGGAAGGGAGGAAAACCATTTTGAATAAACCTGCCTCAATACACCTGATTCAAACCCTAATCTCCTTCACTTGTCATCGGCAGGCCAGTCTATCACAAGAGTGACGACTTAGACCAATTGACTACTAAAACGAGTTGGATATAATTACATTTAAGAGAAGTCAATAAATGCAATTTGGCAGCTACAGTATCTTTTATCAGGTTTTCCCCCCCACTAAATGTAGTTTCCAAATATTTTGAAAAATAGTTTATTGTAGACAACTAAAGTGTTTATACATCATTTTAACGGTGTACTAGAGAACAATACTTATAAATGTTATTAGGTTCTATTTATAAATAAGAATTTAAAACTTTTGTTTTAAAATTAACAACTGTTTGTTTAATATGTTGTACACACAGTCATAGTGTGCAAATATTGAGCACAATGTTGGTTTTAGTAAAATAGATAATTTACACAAAATACATTTATAGCTTTGACCATGTTGTGAATCTGATTTTTTTTATTAGCACAATATAAAAAAAAAACACAGTAAAATTTTAATAAGAGAGAAATAATAGATAGAATAATTTAACTATGTAGCAGAAGAATACACTAAATAAAACATATAGTAAAAAAGATTTAAAAAGTACTAAGATATCTTAAAAAAATGAATCTCTACATTAGACAAGAACAAAAAAGGAAAATCTAAAGGAGTGGGTCTTAAAATGGTATTAAAGAATCACCTAAAATATAAAATAAGGTAAACAAATAACTTGGGGTGGATGGGATCCTGAACCCTCGGGAAAATGTCGGAAATTTATCTATTCCTGTTGGTCTGGCGGGATTGACCCTTCCCCGAAAAGTTTAGTTTCTGGCGGGGAAACAACAAAACATACCTCCAAGAAACAAAACAAAGGGCGAGTGGCGCTCATGTTCTAGCAGTTACTGCTGACTCATCACTGTTAATCTCTTTGGTAGGCCTACAGAGTCTTCTTTGTTCTTTAGCAACTGTTGGGATGGAGAAGGGGTTATTTTACCAAGTCTTGTAGAGAGACAAGTTGAGAGGCGCGTGGCTTATTGTGCTCTGTCTATCAACAGTGATTTGTTGGGTTCAGCAAGTGAAAGAGCTTGAAAGATTTAGAGAAGGACAGATAATATTCTTCTATTTTTTGGGGTGCGGAAATCAAAGGAAGGCGGGGAAAGGAAGTAGCTTACCAAGGTCAACCATTTGTGAGAGTTCAGCCTGTCTGTTGTTGAAGAGCCAGACAGGGAGTAGAGTATAAGGGGTGTCAAATCTAGAGAGAACATTTAAGAAAAGTAACTTTTAAACCTAATAATATTTTGCAGTTTCATACTTTGAGCAAATTGAAGAGGTGCTAAACATTATGTTTTGTAGTATTTTTTTTCCCTATATAAATAATTAAATATAAAATACCATTTTCAAAAGAAAATAACTAATAAAAATAATTTTCATCAAAATGTAATAAAATTAACTATTTTATTAATTGTGTTATTTGATATTGATTCAAAATTTTGTTTTTGATTTCTTAAAAAAATGCTATTCACGCACACTTCTAGTTATTTTATTATGTTATTTTTTACTACCTTTAGCAATGTTTTTATTAGCACTGCGTCTTATTACTCATTCCGGTTATACACCTATGTACTAATTACTCTAGTGTGTTAGGAATGATGAAGATTGAATTTAGAGGTGTACATGCATTTGCGTGGATAGAGTGGGAAACCATTTAGGGAAAACCACCCTTAATACACCCGGCTAAATTCAAACTAAATATCCCCGTCATAGGTAGTCTAGTCCATTGTGAGAATGGTTCCTTAGACCATGCAGCCACTGAAGTGGGTTTTAATAATATTATCGCTTTAACAAGTCTTACCATATTAGTTTAGAAATCAACATATTTTAAATCTAAGATTATTCTAAAGGGTAATTTTAAAATTTTCTGTTCCTGTTCCGAATCCCGATATTTTGACTAAGGGCCAGTTTCATAGTCAGATTTAGTACGCCTTAAGTGCGGCGCTATACTAAATACAAGACGTCACCTACCTGAAATTATTGGTCTAGGTAGGTGACGTCTTGTATTTAGTATCGACTCGCACTTTAGGCGTACTAAATCTGACTATGAAACTGGCCCTAATTTCTCATCCCGAAATAAAAAAGTCATTCTCGTCCATCCCTACAAATAACTCCTTACATACTAATATTCAACATATAATGTAGATAATTGATAACACTAAGAACTACATGAAAGGGGGTATAAATGTGACACTGACAAAATATGGTACATACTAAGGGGAGTTTCACACAGTTCCTCTATTGATTAAAAAAAACCCATGAATACTGGATACTGAACCCCAGAGGAAACCAGGTCGGGTGGAGATGAGAGACAGGAGATTGGTCAGGGCCAAAACCAACAAGCTTGGAACAGAGTCTAGCCAGTTGGATCCCAGCTGGGTGGGCTGGGAGTGAGAGGGTTGGTGATGATGAGCTAAGTCATCATTAGCACCCATAGCCTCGGTTAGGGAAGGTTATCACCACCAAGAGAAAGTCTACCTGAGGACCTATAAGTGGCAGCCCCACTACTCAGGTATAAACTACGGCAGACTTAATAAGGTGGTGGCCGAAACAAAACCATATTAGAGAAAACATAGTAAAATGCCGAATTGAAAATAAGCTAAGAATAGGGACTCTGAACATTGGAACACTGACTGGAAGAGATCGTGGATTTGATGGACAAGTGAAGATTGGATGTCCTGGGCATGAGTGAGACCAAGTGGAGAGGAGCGGCATGAGAGAAATAAGGAATGGCTTCATTCTACATTGGATGGGGAATTCAGAGGCAGCTGTCTACACCGTATACCCCTAAAAAAAAAAATGGCTTATCTGAAAGGCTGAATAAAACCCTACTTGATAAAGTCTGATGTCTCATGTTGGAGTCAAACCTGCCCCCATCATTTTGGGCTAAGGCGATTCACACAGCAAACTACCTGTGTAATAGGTCTCCATCAAGGACCCTCAAAGGCGAAACACCTTTCTGGAAATGGGTAGTAAGAGTTCCATCGGTTCGACATCTTCATTTGGCAACAAAACCTTCATTTTGGACCAAAAAAAAACTGGTGAAGGAAAGTTTTCTTCCAGGGCAGAGGAAGTAATTTTTGTCAGATATTCCGAAATTTTGAAAGCTTATAGAATATGAATGCCCAACAAAAGGAAAATCAATATCACAAAAGATGTTAGGGATTTGGACAAAAAATTCTATGACTCAAAGGAGAGAAGAGGAGACACCGATATAGTAATGAAGACAACAAAGAAGTTATTAATGAAGAAAATGTTGATGAAATAACTCTTCCAGCTCCACCTGTTCAAGTCCAGATCCAGATGAAGACCAAGTACACTCAAGGCCAAAA
>CABFWB010000217.1:116805-131221 GCA_902151455.1 Timema bartmani
CCCCCCCCCCCAAAAAAAAAGTGTCCTCCGAAGTCACACTATCATTTTTGCTTCTGGCTTCAAACTCTTCAATTATTTTTATTCTTAAGTCCTCGGGGTAGGCAAGCTATCCCCGGACTCAATTGCTACTTAAATAAAATTTTAAAGGATTGAAATAAGTTATAAAGCATCATTATGCTTAAAAGATCGGGATTTATAATGATTTACAACTCTTCAAGCCTATCAACAGCGTCAGTGAATTTATTTAAATGATTACAAACGTAGTCATCCTCATTCATTTTCTGAAGGATTAATTGTTTCAATAAAATGGCTTTTCTAGCAGGACCTTTACTTTGGTAAAGTTTTGATAATGTATCTCACACATCTTTTGAAAACTCACAGTTCTTAATATGCCTTAAGTTCACTGGGCGATATAATTAAGGTTAGATCTGACCTTGCATTGAGATCTTGTTCCTTCCATTTCATTATTGTCATCATCATTGGTTGTGGAGCATTTTTCTTGACCAGAAACATATTTCCATAATCCACTTCTTATCAAACCTGCTTGTGCTTGAAGCTTCCAAGTATTGTAGTTATACTTTTTTAAGTGGCTTGATACGATAGTTTACAAAATTTTACATGACAAAAAAAACTTATTTTTTAACTAGCAGCGTGAACTAGAACACTTTCACAATCGACGAGCACAACTTAATACTTTCATTTAAACTACTATAACTTACAACCGTTTTAGTATCAGTTACTTCATTTTTTTGAGCACATATCTGGGCCCATAGCCTGTAGAAATTCAAAGAATAATTATATCGCAAGAACTAATTTATTATTTTATTGATACATTTTAAGCATAACAATGGTGAATATTTTGGCCAACAACAACATAAAACAAAACAATGATTCCAAGATCTAGGATCTCCTTAAACTTAGTTGGACACAGGATATAGGATTAACATAACAGAATAAGGTTCACAACACAAGTTTTTGGTGCATGATTAATTGTTTATTGTTCTGTCTTATTTCAACACAATTTCATTTGAAGGTATGACCATAGAAAAAAAATATATATATATATATATTTTAAGCTTGAGCAGTTTTCATTAAAAGTTATGATTGTAGCTCCAGGTACATAAAAACACAGAGACAGACAAAATTGTAGCTTTGTTTTTAAGTTTGGGAGCTCATAAAATGTCAAGATGTCAAGGACAATAAAAATGTGCGGTGGACAATTTTCAACATTACAATTTTTTTTCATACGAAACAGTAAATAAAGAAGGTTATACTCCTTTCATGCAGACCAATGTCTTTAAATGGGGGTGTGGGGGGGGCGTTGTAGTAATATGTAAACATGTTTTTGCCCATTTTAGACCTTCTGTCCTCGTTTGTAAGCAAAAATAAGCAAACACCTTACTCCCCACACTCTTGATACATTATATTTGTCGACTTTTTTTATAATTCTTCTCGGGAATAACATTTATTTTTTATGCAATTTATAAATTGTTGCTAATTATTAACGTAGAATTGTAAATTAATGCTGTTAAATAATTCACAATAAACACTTTTGTAAAATTTATTTAAATTTAATATACTAAACAAGTTAGATTAAAAAGGCTATAAAAGTTTTAAAACTTTAGTTAACACTCAGTTGAAATTTATTAAAAAAGTATTATTAGTCACTACTTTAATTACTATAGTTACAAAAATCTATCAAACTATTTTTAATTAGATAACAAAGGTCCTTGAATCCACTTTTAATTATTATGTGTCCGTTTGGGGTGACTGGTTCACCACGTCATTCTTGTCCATTTTTCTTTGTCTTACCCTTACTTAAGCATTATTCTGACCCCCCCTTCTCACACAAAGTGCTTACATAATACTTGAACACCCCTTAGCTTTCAGCTATTAGCAAACAAATGTGTATTTAACTTGATGATGTTCGTCATGGCAGAGGGATAGCTTGTCGTTAACATGGATGTTTTAAAACTGGGACGAAAACAATTTGATGGGTGGAGCAAGGCTCATTCCTGTACTACTTCTTGGCCTTGGGGGATATAACCAAGATCCACCCTAGGTGACTTCTCTAATAGAATTATTACTCGTGGGAACTTAATGATAAAATCCCCATTTAAGTGCTGGCATCATACTGCCAAATAATGCTAGCAATTCAAAATAATACAAGAAGGTAAAATTAAAAAGGAAGAGAAAAAGTGAGAAATAAATGTAAAGAGGGAGAAAACTAAATAAAGAGGAAGTAAGACAAAATAAAAATATAAAAAAGATATTATATAGAGGGAAAGAAAAAGGAGTGAAATAAATAAATAAATAACAATTAAAGGGGGAAAAAAAATGAAAATGAAATAAACAAAAAGAGAAAGTAAACAAAAGAATAAAATGGGAAAAAGAATAGTAAGAGCATTGAATTTCTTACCAAGCACCACCATTACCGCCGCCACCATCATCAATAACTGTTTCCAGCCTGTGGCTGGGTCAATTTAGTAAATGGTCATTTTGGTGAGATTTTAGATAGATTTTGTATTTTAGTTTGTGTTTTTATATTCTGTTATGATTTGTATGTTTGAAGCTTAAGCCATACACTTCAAAAATGTCGTGCATCATGAAAATCATGCAACTCTACACAAACATGGATAAAATGATTTTAATTTTAAAGTAAGTATAAGATATTTCACCTGACATTGTTTTATTGTCGACATCATTTTCATCATTAGAATTGTTGACTGGTAAATCAGTGTTAATGTTGTTGGCAATGTTATTTTGGCTGCATTCTTCCTCAGTTTCACTCACATCCTAGAAAAAATAAAATACAGGAAAGCGATAAAGTGTAATCAGTTTTCTGATGGACAGTCAAGTATTTAAATTATTATTATAGAAACATAGTAGAACAAGACCAAGAATTAAAGCTATATAAAGATTGTAGAACAAGGCCAACCATTCTATATACAAATAAAAGAACAAAGTCAAGAATTCAAACTAGAGACACATAGCAGAACAAGGTCAAGAATTCTATAGCAAAGTCAAGAATTCAAACTTAAAGACACATACCTATTTGGATAAGGTGAATAATTCAAAATGTGATGACCAGAAATAATACAGTCCTATTTTCATAGGAAGAACAGTTTATAAAAAACAATCACATTTTTTCCCCGGTCAATATTGATAAAATTTTACTCCATTACGAATATTATTTTGAAGGCATTGGTCATATCTACCAAAAGTGACAGTAGCAGATCACATGACTTTTATATCTATTACTGTTTCCAGCCTGTGGCCTGAACAAGTTTTTTATTCAAGCCATATATTTTCCACTACCGGCTGACTAGCCTTGTCATAGCTTTATGTGCCTTATAATCTAACTTAAGACTAGGACAGGCACAACATCCAGTCCCCGGCCGTTAATCGGAGGAGACTGAATTGTATTCCCTCGAAAGAGACTCTCTTCTGACACTTTACACACAACCAGCCCAAATGAAAATCCTGAATTATATCTCCTTTAAAAATCGGAATTATATCTCCAAAATCCTTAATTGTACGTCCTCAGAAGAGACACTTTTTCGACACTTGACACACAAACAGCCCAAATGAAAATCCTGAATTGTATATCTAAGTGAAGGACTTTTAAGTTTTAATTCTTATGCTCATAAAGAATAAGTAAATCAGAAACGTTAGAAATGGAATTTAGTTTGTCATAAGAATGCGTGTTTAAAATACATTTAAAATCTTAAAGATCAAAAGAAAATAAATAGTTACAAATTGATATATAAAAATGTTATAGTAAATATTAAATATTTTATAAAGTATTTTGGCAATCATATTGTAATCTTTACAAGATCATCTATAGCAAGCCATTATGCCAAATAATAATTAACCGGTGCTTAAAAATAATAGTTTTGAGAAACTTACTAATCTAATTCCTTTAATTAAAACACTAATTTTATCAAATTAAAAGATATATTAAAAATTATAATAGATATATATTTGAAATTATAACACAGCCGAAATCTGTTATTTGGAGCCAATAGTTCACTTTCTGGTAAAAGTTCCGAAACTTCAACACCCTTAACTCTTTTCATATTTAAAAATATTATTCTTACTTTTTCAAACAGACAAAAATAAATATCCTCTATAAATTGTTTCAACGATTTAACTCATTTTAGCTCATGTTGCCCTCTGTTATTGGTGAGCTGTACTAGCTATAAATAAAAGTTTGTCACTTGAAATGCCATCTAGCAGTCTATGACAAACTAAATTCCATCTCTAACATTTCGTCACCCGAGAATGCAAGTGTTCTACCTCCAAAATTGTTAAATTTGAGATATTTGGTGTTTAAGCTTATTTAGAATGGATATGATTCACCTGCAGTGAAATTGAGACTACTATATGATTACTTAAGAAGATACAAACTCAAGTTGTCATCTAGTAACATTGGTTTTATACACAAGGTCAAACTTCAATGCTCTTTTACACAAAAGTGAAAATTGAACATAGAACACTTGCATTCTCGGGTGACGATTTCCCCTTTAGTTATTATTTATGAGCATAATAATTAAAACTTAAAGTCCTCCACTTAGAGATACAATTTAGGATTTTTATTTGGGCTGTTTGTGTGTCAAGTGCCTGAAGAGAGTCTCTTCGAGGAGGTACAATTCAGGATTTCGGAAATATAATTCTGATTTTTAAAAGAGATAAAATTCAGGATTTTTATTTGGGCTGTTTGTGTGCAACGTGCCGGAAGAGATATTCTTCCGAGGAGATACAATTCATCTCCCCCGTTAATCGAACCCGGGAACCCTTAGCTTAGTAGGCAGTCATGCTACCGACTGAGCTAAGGTGTGATCACATGATTTGACTTATGAATATATTGAAATTGTTTTAGTAACTTTTGTAGTTGTTAAATACTATTCTTCCTTCTAGAATCCTACTTAAATTATTATCTCAGCAGAAATTTTCAAACTCATTTAAACTAGGGGTCAAATCCAAAAGGATATTCAAGGATTCAAGACTCAAATTCACATGTATATATATTATAATTTTTCAATTTAAATTTGTTTTAAAGCTCTAATATTGTCCATTGGTGGTTCATAACCAACATAATTATGGGACAAACTAACAACCTGGCACCAGACCAGTAATTTAACACTAAACTGAAAGTATAAATATTATAATCAATAAGATAAAAATGTTAACATTTAGTTACTATTTATATTTTATATTATTCCATTTTATTTTCATTACTTATGAAGTTCATAATTTTTTTTAATAATCAAGAATCGAATTAAAATTTGAGATTCAGGATTCAAAAGTAAAATGAATATTTGGATTCGACCCAACTCTAATTCAAACTAGCTTTGTTAAAAAGCTTTGACTTTGCTTTCCTGAGAAATTTATTTGAGAGGGTGTTGGTCCCATAAGAAATTTGTGAAACCAAACTCAAAGGCTCAATCTTATTTCAACCTTCTACTCATGGAATGGAAGAAGAATTCAAAATGTTGTCTGAACTGTTTATATCATATTCTGAAAATTGAAACCTGGACACGGGAATCGAACCCGGGACCTTTGGCTTAGTACGCCAATGCTCTAACCACTGAGCTATCCAGGATTCAATTTAATAATTGTACAAATGGCAGCAATATGCCAACTACCGAGTCACAGATGGCTGCGTTACCTGATAGCTTGTGATATTAATATAATAACACATTTGTAGCCGATGATTTCCGTTAAGTCCATCATAGACTCTGCCTTAAAATATGAGTGAAGAATGACCCTGGGCACGGGACGAATCCTGGATAGCTCAGTGGTTAGAGCATTGGCGTACTAAGCCAGAGGTCCCGGGTTCGATTCCCGTGTCCAGGTGTCATTTTTCAATTTTCAGAATATGATATCTAGTGGAGTAATTCCCTATTAATAAGCATANACTAAAAGCATAAATAATAGCTTTGGCTATTTAATTCTGAACTGTTTATTACGTGTTGTTTAATAATTTACGTACTATATTATAAATATTAAATTCTATTAGTGTTAATATATTTATATTCTTACCTCACTCTCGCTGCTGGTACTGGACACTATGACAACGGCGGCGGTGTTGAGCAAGTTGGGTGACGAGAGTGAGGTGGTGAGAGGAGGTAGCAAGTGGCGATTATTGGCCCCGCCACGACTTTTAGCACTGTGTGATTTTCTACAGCTTCCCGCTGAGGACTTGACTTGTGAATGTGATGAGCCACAAGTAGACAACGTAGAAGAAGAGTCATTGTGCCTGCTGCCAGTCAATGAAAGATGGCTCTGGGCTCCATACGGTTTGGTTGGAATGTGGGGAAGAGTTAAGTTGATGCCTACATTGGGTCTAGACCATAAATAGTTTTATTTAAAGGACTCGTACGACACTAATGAGTAATTAAATAAATAAAAGTTAATAATTTTAGTTAATATGATTATTTTATTAATATTGCTAAATACTAGCATTGAGGAGTATTATTGCTAAATACTAATTAGTGATGGGTCGCTCGTGAGCGAGTCATTCAAATTGAACGACTCTTGAACAAGAGCTGTGAACGAAAGACTCTCGCGTCGCGAACGAGTCGTTCACGCCACCATTACACACTACATTAGAAAGAGTCAGGAGCGTCTGTCATTCACGACTCTTCTGTCGTTCTTTGTTACTACGAAAAAATCTAATATAAATGCTTACTACTGTTACTAGATAGCAGCACTGCATACAATATTAAACTAGCTATTTTTAACATCAATATACATAATTCTGTGAATTAGACTCTAAAGGCTATATGCTAAAGTTAATTATTAAAAGTAATATGCGTAAGTAATAAAATTAAAGAATCAAACGCAATAGGCTTAGGATAAATCACACATAGATCTTAATTCGTTCATAAGTTGAAAGGGACAGATTTGCACATTCGGAACGGGAATTGTGATAGATAATTAGTGTTCACTCATCAAGTTAGGGTGGTGAACGGGTGAAGGGATTGGGAGCGAGCGAGCCATGCGGTGAACGATATGACTCCTATGAACAACTCTTCATGAACGACTCTTTTGAGTGAGCGAGCTTATGTGAGCTAGCTCGCGTCAACGTGTTAGTTCGACCCACCACTAATACTAATGTTTAAGAGTAATATTACTATATGCCAAGGTTAAAGAATAACATTGCTACATGTTTGAATGAAAAGTATTATTGCTAAGATACTAAGATTGAAGATCATATTTTAAACTGAAAGAGAAATAATTCGGTTACATGCCCCTCTTGAAAAGTAGTAATTTTCCATAAGAACAACATTGTTAGTACCTGTAGATTAAGGAAGATGGTTGATCCATGCATACACTTCCAGGGAATGCTTCAGGAGGTATGTTTGACGAGCCAAGACTGGAATTGTTTTCTGTGGTAGCCTTGATGGTCCCATTGCTGTTACGGGTTATCTCAATGGCAAGTCTCTGTAAACATATTGAACTTAAAATGTAAAACAAAATCAGGAATAAAATTGTTCTTATCTGCATGTTGCATTAGAAAAGTGTCCTATCATTCTCTAAAAATTTTCTTTTTCTTCCTTTTTTGTTTTTAGGTTTCCTCTTTTATGATGTTGTGTTGCATGTTTCACACACCCTCTTGATGAGTTTCATTAGAATGAAACATAAGTCAAGAGATTGGGCGGTAACAAAAATATATAATAAAAATATATATTAAAAACATGGAATTATAATGTGTAATAGAGCTTTTACAAATCTTATTTGCAGTTTAGTCCAACATATACGACAAACTTAAAAACCAGACCCTAAAACATTAATTTCTTTCTAAATTTAATGTATTAATGCATTGTTAAAAAAAACAAAAAAACAATTATTTAGTTACTTTTCCAATTTGTATAGCAGCTTAAGCATTAATTTAGTAAAATTCAGTAAAGATCTTATGTTAATAATATTTTCTAAAATTTATATTTGGATTCATAGGTAAAACAAAGTTTAAAATTATTTGAGTAATGAATTCACTCCATCTCTAGTTATTACTAATATTCATGTAGTTAAATAATCTACAAACATGGACTGCTCGCCCCCTAGCTTCAAGAATATACATAAAATAATATAAATAAAGACCTATACTGATAATTAAAATCTGTTATTAATGCCAAATATAAAATATATGAATGAGTTTATTTTTAAGGCATGGATGGAAACTGGCACATCAATGGATCACAAAGTCTAGAAAACCACGCAAACCTAAATATCCATTAACAAGACCTCATTTCACCCGCTTCCATGGCCTAAATATCTCAGGCATCACTATTGTGTTGGACTGGCCAGCTGAAGAATGGGAGATCAGGGTTCGAATCCTGGTAGGGTCTACAAAGGGTGGTTTTTTCCAAAATGATTTCCCACTCTCCTTCCATGCAAATGTGGGTAGATTACCTCTAAAATACTTCCTTCCTCATACTTACCCCATTAGAGTAATTATCTTATATGTGTATAAACTGAACAGGGAATAAGATTCGGTGATAAAAAATACAACCTGATTTCAACCCTGTTGCAACATTTGCACCACCTGCCATCCACAGAGAACAATCGAAGAACCTGAGGAGAATTTTAAGTCCACCAGATAGGTTTTCATCCTTCCCAATAAGTTAGCATCACTGAAGCTGCCTTTCTGTTTAGTCTTAATACTACTACTTCCAGAGGAAGATTTCTTGAAAGCATCAAAATATTAAAGTGTTTGTAAATATATGTTAGTGTTATTACTTTTAGAAATGCTTTATTTTTATACAATTTTATCATTTTTATTTAATTACAATCATATTTCATTTTGTTAGATACTCTTTATTTCTTTAATAATAAAATATATAAAAATAGTAAAAAGAAATAATTAAGTATAATTTTAGTCTGTTAATTTTTATACTATACCTTATATTTGTGTGGGCTATATGAATTTTAACAATTATAATGGTGAAAGGTAGAAGTTAGAGGAAATACACCCACATTTGTGTGAAGAGAGAATGGGAAAACAGTTAGGATAGACTAGCCTCAGTACAACCATATGAGATTCAAACCTTGACCTTCCTATAACCTTTAAACTAGACTAGATGAGTACAACATTTAGTCTGCATGCCCACTGATGAAAGTAGAACTTTGATGCAGTAAAGATAAAATTTTCTTACCTCCTTGAGCTCATTGAGTTGGGTGACATATTGGTTCTGTACAGTGACCATTTGTCCAATGTACCATTGCTGGTCACGACACCTTTGGAAGAATGTAGGGGGACGCACCTGGAACCTGCAGCACCAAAAAATAAAATATAACTGTCAAGTTTTGGTTAAAAATTTAAGTGATCAACTCTTATCAGATCCAATCCAATAAGAATAAAGAATGGATTTTCAGTAGAATGAGCCCATTACATTTAGTTTCATGAGAAAAAATTAAAGTCTTATTTCTAATGAGACTTACAAACTCAAAACATCCAAGAAAAAAAGAGATGAAATTAAAAAAAACTCTTACATGTGATTTAAATTATTACTATTTTATATATACACTATACAGTGAAACCTCAATCTATCATTTTCGAATGTCGTTTTACTGGCTCCATCGTTCAATTTCTATGGTCCCAGAACAAATCCTGAATAAACTATGGAAATAAAATCAACATCAATGTTCCTCAAGTTATCATTTTCCCGCATCTAATAGTCAGAAATCACTAACCTAGAATCTAAATTATGTTTTAAAACACTTTAAATTACTTCAAGGTGGGTTTTATTTTATTTTTATTTTAAACCCTTCCTACAATTCCTTTTAGAACGAATTTGCCATGAGTCCCCACATGATAAACACCTTCTTTCTCCCTCAAAAATTATATCCAGGTTACAGCCAAAGAATTTCTCTAAAACCTTGTCAGTTTTTTTTGTTTTTTTTTAAAATGTGGATCAGAAAGTCCACTATCCCACTTGTGATACTGGCTACCCCCCACAATGGCAACAATATTCTGGTAGAAAGAGATTTAAATAGAATATGAACATATTTATATTTTGCTGTCCCAGTTTTCCCAATCAGTGACTGCCCTGATTATACATTAAAAGTACACTATTTGATTTATATTATTTGACCATAATTTTGCCATTTGATTTGAAAAAAAAAAGAAGTTATATATATATCCCTATTCAAAATAATTTAATATAACTTTATTTTGACTTTGTAATCATTTGAGACTTAGTTTATAATTATTTTGTCCCTCAAAAAGATTGAAATCAAGCTTAGGATAAACATACAGGACTCTTATTACATAAAAAATTAATATATAATTGTAAAAATGGCGACCTGGCAGTCTAGGGGTAAGATGTTGGACTTCTGTGCTGGGGGTCCAGGGCTCAATCTTCGGTCCCTGCACAGATTTAATTGATTGCCATACCCTTCCTTCACCTCTGACAAGACGTGTATTAATCACAGCTTGTGAATGTGTGGAACGCCAGGCCTCCACCATGGTTCCGATCCCACGTTAAACTGTAGGTCCTCCATTTCATCTCACAATAACCCTACCATTACACATTAGCATAAGTGCGTATAACCCGAACAGGTAGTAAAATGCGGTGATAATAATAATTGTATTAATGCCATCTATTTTAACTTAAATTGAGTTGTTTATGTCTTAGAAAATAATCTAGATAATATTAATTAATTTAAACTTAGCATACATATATTAGGTACATCTTTAGATTAGTAATAAATGTAATTTTGGACTTGTTGTTCATAATAACTAGTTCAAGTATGTGATTAGTCTACAACAGGGGTTTCTAAACGGCAGCCACTGATGCCTTTATTTTTTTGCAGCCCAAAGTTTCTTGGATAAGTAATCTACTGTAATAAAATTGATGTTTTTAGCTGAGAAATGGAAGGTTTTGACTTGCATAAGAAAAATCCATGAAATCTTCTATTCATGTTCATGTTTAATTTCTTCCTTACATCTGCTGTATCATATTAACATATATTTTAGTAGGAAAATTCGTTTAGTATGTAACCATACATGTTTAAATTACCACTTAATATTTCATTCGCAATTAGATAACTTGACAAAAATTAGCCATATATGATGTGGCCTGGCATTAGACTCGTGGTTCCAATTTTTGCCTTCAGACAACTTTAAGATGAAAACCCCTAGTATATAATAATCAGCATTGATTTATGGTAATATTTCAGTAGTATTTTGAAAAAGAAGGAAAGGATCCCTAAGTTGTAGACGATCAAATTTAATTTGTGTAATAATAATAAACATTTACTTGTTTATGCTCTGAATCAATTTAGAAGTCAAAATTTCCAAACATCTAAAATCAAAGAGAATAAAACTCAAACCTGCAAATTTACACTCCTTCAATTTGATTACAATGACTATTGCATAGACAGTATCTAGATTGTTATCTTTACCTAAGGATAAGTGTGTCATTGAGCGTGTTGAGGTAGCCCTCACTGGCCAGCAAATCCAGGCGGAAGAAGCGGTTGTAGCCCCAACATTCTCCGATCTCAAAGTCTGAAGCAAACTCTCTCACAATATTTTTACTTGCATCTCGTGATCCTTGGTGAATCATTTCAACCCGATATTCATACCTACCAATAAATTAAAGAGAACTATCAGCAAACTGATGATGTATAATAATTGTAGGAGTGTGAAAGGGTCACGTTTTAAATGGGAAGCAAAATTTGAAACGTGCAGAGAAAAAAAAGTCAAAAACAAGTTTGAATATAAGGTTTTGTTGCCGTTACATAATACTAATTTTAATATTTAAATTATCTAATAAGTGCAACTAAGTAAATCGAAAGGATTGGAGGAATAAATATTATTTTATGCTGACATACCTGAATTTATTTATACTTGTGTTATAGATGAAATGTAATCACTAGTCGATGATAAAATACTGTTTAGCAGCTGTTATAAAAATGAATATAAATGATGTTGAATATGCCATATTTTGTGAGATATTTCAAATTAGTTAATAATATATTGAAGTTTTACCCTTCCTTAAAAATGTATAAAATGTGTTAAGTTTATTGTGGGTGTTTAAGTTGAATAAAAAGAGATTTAATCTTTAACTTTGATATTTTGAAGCTTTGCACGCCCCTCATATTTAAATAAGGTGAAAAATATTTGAAAACATTAATAATATGTAGTAACAAGAAAAGAAAGCTTAATTAAGGAAAGAGGAATACACTAGGTTTTAAAATCCAGTAAAAAAAAATATTATTTAAAAATAAATGTTTTAACTGAATTTTAATGTGAATTATTTATACAATAAAATTCAATTTCTAATGAAGTTCGATTGTACAAATTGTACTAATTTAACGTGAAAGACATAAATGTGTAATGTAGTATTAATGCACAATATTTGATTAGTACTGGGGGTTGTTTTGAGACCTCAGGGTGGGAAACATACATCATTCTGTATCAGTGTGATCTGGTGGGTTTGCTAGGCACTAGTCTCACCACCCTTGCTGGTCTCAGTGACTCAGCAGAGAAAGGTGACCAGCCTCGAAGGCTCGCAGGAGTATTAGAACAGAGGAGATGCCGAGTATGGCGGGAGGTAACAAAACATATAAAATAATATAATTTACTAAAGTGTAAGTAATTACATAAGATAGGCGGAGGGTGGGGGCAATCCAATTTCTGTGAAAGAAAAACTTTGCTTGACCCAAGACAAATGCATATAAGTTATTATCTGGTTTATTTGCAATAAGAAAGTTTAAACTATTTAATTTTGCAAGTTTTTTTTTATTAAAAAGAGATATTAAAGGATATTCTATGTTGTGAGTTTAACTATCACTTACTCTTATTAACAAAGTTACAAAAACGATGATGCTGTGGCAATTATTATTTTTTATTCTCGAAATTGACTTCTACAGTGATTTTATAATATATGCTTCGATTATATTGTTTTTATCATTATTGTCACTAAGCTTATACAGAATCGGATGACTTCTCAGTAGCTCTATCAGCTTTTAGTCTAGCTGAGTGAAATTATTTGTCTCCATTACATAATTATCACTCTGATAACAAGTTTTACCGCATTGCGTGTCATACTGAATTTGACTGGTGGTGAACATAAGACTAACACAGTCACAAGGAGTGAAAGGGAGGGGAGGGGTCATGTACCCCTCTTGCGCAGAGTAGGTTTACCAGCACAAGATTAACTTCTGCAGTACCGTGCGGCCACACAACATGCATCACGTAGCTCCGGACTTGGTGCCTTGCAAAACAGACCTTTAGCCTTCTGGCTACCTTTCAGGATAAACGAAGTGCACCTATACAACATGTGTTTAACTTAATACATATTTAAATATATTAATGTATTAATTCACACACATGAACGATTTTGAAGAGATGGGTCAAATCCACTATTTTACAAATCCGAATCTCCAATTTACCTTTGAATCCAAATAATGGAAAAAATTATGGACATAAGATGAAATATAAATATAAATGGTAGCTAAATGTTAACATTCTTTCTTATAATCCATTCATTACAACATTCATACATTCAGTTAAGTGTTAAATTACTGGTCTGGGGCCTGGTTGTTAAGTTCATCCTATAATTACAATTAGTTCAGAACCACCAATAGGCAGAATTATTGTACTAAAACAAATTTCACTTGGAAAACTGAGGATTCAAGTCTTGAAGCTAACATTTTCTCGAATCCTTGAATATCAAATATCCCTAAGAATTTGAGGATTCGAGGGTCCCATCCCTAATAAATTTATATATTTTCTACTTTCAACTAAATGAGCAATAGTCATTTGTTCTGAATTGATAAAGAACAAGTTGAACAATTTTATGAAAACTTTTATCTCATAATGATATTATTTTCTAAAAAAACCAGTTCAAATGATATTCAAACCGAATACCGATCATAGATCAACCAATTGTGAGATAATCAGCCAATGATTAGATTTGTGATTGGTGACAACATAGAAGCCCTGAAAGACAGTGTACCTACTTGGAAGTTTCAGGAAAGCCAGCACTGAGTTCCAGGAAGACTGACAGATAGTTGCCTCTTACTACTCCATTCCCATCAGGATACACTTTTAGTCTCCAGCAGAGTCCATTTATGTGAAGAGGAGGAGAATACACTGGGTCAGCTTTGTGTTGTAATTGTGTAAATAGCTGCATCACAAAACTACTGCTGTCGTAGCCAGGGACAATTTCACTATGAGAACAACACAACTAAGTTACTTTCAAACATTAACTTGGAAAGTGAAGCTCGTTCCTATTATTACAAAAATTGTATTTCTCTATACATTCATATTTTGAAGAATTTAGGGAACCTTTATTTCATTTTAGATTAATTTTATAGTAAAGTAAATTGATAGAACTAAAGAAAAAGGAAAATAAACTGCTAAGAGTAAATTTGATGAAGAAAGCCCACCTAGGGAAAGAGG
>CABFWB010000217.1:131287-174041 GCA_902151455.1 Timema bartmani
CTCTTTCCCTAGGTGGGCTTTCTTCATCAAATTTACTCTAGGCAGTTTGTTTTTCCTTTTTCTTTAGTTCTATCAATTTACTTTACTATAAAATTATTTAGCCATTGGGCCACCTCATTTTTATACATTTTAGATTAATTGTAAGTATTGTTAATATTTATTTTTGATTGAATCAAGCGATTATGTTTTTTAACAAAAAATATATTTCTATATTTAAATTCCCTATAGACATTAAACTCAGAGGGGAATGGATTAAACACATTCAGTGTAGTAATTGAACACAAATCATAAAATAGTAAAATACCATTGTTTGTGAAAAACTTTTTGAAAGTAAAGATTTTGTTACTGTATAAATATAAGAACTTATGAGGGACTTGTCAATTCCCACGTATATTCCCAACTCTTTCTAAATACTTTTACAAATCAAGAAACTCAGCTAGAAAATATCCTGATCAACAATAAACGGAAAAAAAAAAAAAAATTAATCTAGACAACATTTAGAACAACATGAAGTAAAGAACTTCTTGTTATTAGCTATAAAATTGGTGTCCTTTGGGCATGTGTAACTAACTGGGATGTTTTAATTCATGACACTGCATGTGTGTTTTATAATGTCACAACCACTGAGAAGTATTTTTCTGGCCAATGGAAATTCCTTTCAACCAAAATATGAGCTCTCAACGTTTAATATTTATTTAATTTGGAATCATTTTTGTTAAGTGTTAAGTTTAAGTGAAAGCTCTATGAACGTTGCCGATGGTTGGCCCATTAGACTTGGGTACCAGATCAATACTCGGATTGTTTTGAAGTTATTTAGAACTACCTTCATGTGTGTAGTAAAATTTGAGTTTTCCTTGATTAATTTTGAATTTCCTTCTAATTACCTAAGGATTAAAGCTTCCGATATTGTTAATTTATAGAGTGGTTAAAGATGGATACTTAATAATAGCTGGGAGTATACTTGACCAGAGGAATAATCTTATAATACCATATTGTTATTCTGATTTTCCTTTCTCTCTCTTTTTTGTGTGTAGGTACTCCTAAATTATGAGTCATTTTCATTTTGTGAATTATTACAGTAACACTAGGGAAACATTTTCATGGTGTGGATAAACTTTAGTCTACATTGTTTATTAGCAGGTTTTGCACATTTGATCATGGTAAACATATGAAGGCCAATGGGTGTAATATTTATTGGTGGTTTAAGTAAAGGGCTGAAGTTGATCCCTGTCCGGACGGTAACTTATCAGTCTGGGTCTGCCTTACTAGGGGGTGTGTTGATATTCAAACTTACATCTGTGAATGAACGAATTTCTTATTATAGATCATGTTCACTACCACCAACGAGGTGGCGCCCAACAATCAAAACTCTCCTGGGTTGACCTTGGATTTAGTGTGACCATTACCAAAAGCTCCATGAACCCGCCCTTTTCCACTGCTGCAACCCGGGATTGTCATAGTATATACCAAATTTCAATTCATTAACTTTATTTTTAGACTATTAACTTTTAAATTAAGTAATTTTCATTATTGTGAAGCTATTTTTAAAATTATACCTCCATTCACAGTTCTTACTATTTTACTTTTATTATTTTGTTTCTACCGAAAGCTGGGTTCTATTTCAAGTTACACGTGCAGTTTCACAGAGTAAAGGGAAGGTTTGGTGCAGGACAGTCAGCCAATCAGCACTTAGCATTTGCCTTCCTTGATTGAAAGTGGAGGGATGATTCTTGGGGATGCAAGTTTACTGTACACACTTCTCTGGTGATACTGGTAGCTACCAGATGTTTTACATTCTTTGAGATTCAAAGACAAGCGTTTTGGTACGATGAAGAGTTTACAAGGGAAAAAGGGTCCACCATGGTGGTTTTTCTAACAATTTACTTTGACATCACCGTAGTTCAATATCATTGTTTAGCCAACCCTACCATGTGGTTCGATACTGATTCGCAAGGCCGTTACTTATCATACTGAGCACGCCAAAAGGAAGATTGTAACTGTCATGGGTGTAGTGTACACTATCTTAAATCAAGATTGTACATTCTATGGTTAATAGCATATCATCCTTCAAGTAAACCTATTATAAGCTGTAGTTTCTAATACTGTAAATGTTGCAAATATTTAAATTATAACGCAAATAAGTGTATTTTAAAAAATAACTTAAGACATTGTAACTATTTCAACTTTTAAAAACATATAACACAAGTCAACAACTAGATTATAATTTATTTTTTTTGTCCTTGATTCCGCAGTCTTTGAATTTAGAACACCTTCAAAATTTTCAGGTCGTATTATGTGCAAGGCTGTACCATATTTGGGCCAAAACGATATTGTGTTTTATAGCTCAAAATATTCAAAAAAGTGACTAAAATACAATTTAGGCTATCTTAACTTAAGATGCAACAAAGTGTTATCTTAGTGAAATTAAAATTCTACAAAACTATATTTTTTTAAACTAAATTGATACTATTTATATTTTAAATTGCTCTTTTTCTGTGCCTCTAGGTCTAATTTATCATTTAGAAGTGAATTTCACACAAGTCAATTTATAAAACTAATTATCTCCATAAATCAACACAAACTTGGAAAAATTGTAAAAACAAACTGTTATCAGTGCTAAACTAAGCATAAAGTATTAGTGATAAAATTACACCTGAACATTACATACATCAAGTCTAAACTAATAATGATCACCTGTGGAAGTCTGCGGGTACAGGGGCAGTAACGAAGCTTGCCATAGGCTTCTTGCGCATCTGGTATATCATTCGTGAGAGGTCTATACTTTTATTAATGAGCTCCGATCTAACACACGAGTGTAGCTGGTGTTCCACTTCCTGTAACAGGGCCTCCAACTGCTCTGTTTCCTGTGTCAACGAGTTTTTCTGACCCATCAGTGTCAGCAGCTTTGCCTTCAACTGCGAGTCCAGACGAGCGATCATCAGCTCCACAGCATTGCGAATCTCACGCACACGCTCATCCTTGGCCGCCCGCACAGACTCCACATTGCGCTCCTGTGTCAACACAACACATACGAACATTGAATTAATTAAGTTAGAAAATGACAATTGGGCACAGAAATTGAACCCAGCACCTTTGACTTAGTGCACCAATTGTCTGCCAGTGAGCTGTCCAGGATTTGTCTTGTTCTTTCACACTCCTTCCCCCCCTCTCCCCCAATTAATTGGACATCATCACCATTAATACTAACAGTTTTTGAGAAACAATGGACCTTCGTTGTGTTTCGATCAACATAAGTTTATAAATATATTCCACTAGTTATGACAGTGAAATGTTATTTAGTAAAAACATGCAGGAATACAAAAATTTTTTTAGAAAGTGTCAATAAAGTGGTTCTTTGTGATGTAACTTTTTAAATGTTCTGGAGTGCTTCCAGACAATCAATATTCCAAACATATATGTTAAACAGAATGGCTTGAAACTCTTTTTAATTCCTCTTCAAATGCTCATTGTGTCAACGTTTTTATTGGCCCGTTAACAAAATGAATGTTGACGTGTGCAAGTCTACCAATAAGAGTTAAATTCTTTTGGTGCAACTAGACGTGCGAGTTATAATAAAACATTAACATCATAAATAAAGTTAGAGGCGGATATTGAAGTTTGTTGAGATTCATGAAACTAGGGAGTGTTTATTTATGAATTTGGTTACTTGAAGTATGACTATATTAAAATTAAAGATGGGCCCTCGAATCCTTAGAAAAAATTCTTTCAATTTTTCAAATGAAATTTGTTTTAGAGCTCCAATACTAGTTAATAGTGGCTCATACCCTATTATAACTAAAGAATAAACTTAACAACCAGGCACCAGACCAGTAATTTAACACTTAACTGGATGTATGAATTTCATAATGACTGGATCATAAGAAATAATGTTAACATTTATTTACTATTATGTTCATCATTATCCAAGATTCGGATTCGGGATTCAAATATAAATTAGAGATTCAAATTCATGATATAGTAGATTCGACCCAGCTCTAATTAAAATTGTTTTAATAACCTTAGTAGCTAACAGACATAGTTATTCCTACCAAAATCCTACTATAGAAAGATGTAAACATATAACTTACTGAGCAGTTAAAGTGTATACTAACCACTTCCTTGACCAGGCTGATAAGTTCTATGAGCCTCCTCCTAAGCTGAGACACCTCGTCTTTTATTTGAGACACGTGCTGCTCATACACCTCCTCAAGAGGCTTGAAGGTGTGCCCAGAGTGAGTGCCACCCCATAGAGCGCATTGGTGACATATACATTGCCGGCAGCTCCAACAGTAGACAGATAGTTTCTCATGATGGTGGAGCTCACACCTATAAACAGTCATGGGTGTACACACATGCACACTATAACTATATCATAAACACAAATATAAATATCCATTTGAATGATCAACTTCTCTTGAGAAACATAAAATTAGATTCAGGAAAAAAAACAAACTATAAGGAGAAGAGAATTTCCACCCGACCATCACCAAGGAATGATTTCTTGATATTGGAAACAATAATTCATTACCTAGTTAATGTATTGATGTGCAGTAGTTTTTTCTCTCCCTGTCTCACTAGCCGTCTGGGCTTTATATATTTAACTACCCTAATGGGGTAGGGATGAAGAAGGTAGAATTTTATGAGAAATGATGTTATTGTGAAATACTGGAAAAGCTTAAGAGGTCCATCCAAAACTAAAGCGTGGAACGCTCACCAAGGGCTCTGTTCTCCTGCACGAAAATGCATGGCCACACACTGTGAATCACACAAAGGCTTTATTCAAACAGTTCAACCGGGAGATCTTAGAGCATCCCTCTTACAGCCCACACTTGGCCCCAAGTGCTTATCATCTCTTCAGAAAGCTGCGGGTCTTGGTGGCTACTCACTACTTCTAAACCAATGTGCTCATGGATGGAGTCAACCACTTGCTTGGTACCCTGGCGCTGCCATTCTTTGACAAGGGATTGCAAAAACTGGTGTCAGAGTACCAAACATGGCTGTATTTGGATGGCAATTATTATGTGGAAAAATAATTCAGTTATGTATATAAGTTTTGTTTGGAATAAGATTTTTTTTTCTCTCTATTTTTGACTTTTTCCCCTCTGGTGAATCAGAGGTTGATTTTGGAATAGCGCTTGTATTTAAAAGCTTATCTATTCTTTTTATTTAACAAAAGCATAATTAAGGGTTTTGAAAGAGCTTATATGAAAACAAAAACTCCAAAAACAGTGATTGTAGTTATAGGATATTTAAGTTAAAATTATTTATTTCTGATTCAAGAAGTGGTGTAAGAATATCAAGATCCATGCTGATTGTACTGTTCAACTTGTTATAATTTACTATAACTTTATTAATTCCATCACCAAGTCAATCTATTTCCAATTATCTCTATTAATCTGTTGCAATGAAGTACAAAATTCAACTAAAAATATTGATGTTTTAAGGACTTTTCTACAAAATAAAGAGAAGGTGTATTTCAATACTGATTGTTTTGTTTTAAGTACAAAAATTCTGAAAACTTTTTACTCTATGACTTCACAAAAATGTCCAAATCATCCTTTACCTTTCTTTGATTTTAAAATATAAATTTCCTCAAATAAAGCCCATATCAGAATTGATAAGAATGTTAAAAAATGGGAAATTAATTCATTGGTGATAAATAATTATTTTTGGAATTTGCTCAAACATAAATAAACATGGACTTGACTAAAAACACTGTTTGAATAAGATGATTCCCTAGAAAACCAAATATATTAACATCCCTAAACAATTACCTCAAGTTATGCTTATTTTCTTGAGAGTTTAAAATTCCCTGACCTTTACAGGCTTCCATATTTTCTCTTACTGTGGCCATCCTGTATGTTTTGTTCGTTCTTTGAGACCAATCATTAAAAGTAATCCTCTGATGGTATTGTTGGCACTTTCAAACATATTGCTGCTAGAGATAGGCTATAGCACCCTCTATATGAGCAAATATTAACAGCAATAGATGTTTTAAAACATTTTTTTTAAATATTTTAATTTTCTAACTTAATTATGAGCTTTCTGTTAAATACTAAAATTTCTCGCAAAACATGCAACATTTATGTCCTATACTATTTCACATTGAAAACAAAAATTTACTAAAATTTTTAGTTTATTTTAAATATGCTACGCGTCATTTGCATAACATTCTTAAGTGAGCTACCGAACCCCACATAAAAAAGAGTTTGTGAGTTTAGGAAACAACCCTGGATTATACCACTGGAGTTTATGGAGATTCATACACAATTGTTATTGTTTCTGTATCCAGTACCTGGATGAAGAAACCCACTTAACGAAACTGTAGAGATGATGTCTTGTAATATCATCACGTGTGAGCATGTACATTAGATTGTAAGAGTTTATATATTGTATCTGTTGTGCTTTTTACGTTTGTTAATGGACCATACAAGGAGAATGAGGAGTGCTCCCTACAGAAATTGATTTGGGTTCTTTATTAAATTTGTATTGAGTATCAGAGATAAATTAACCTAATACTTATTAATTCTGAGCTTCTCTCGCGCTTTGCTGGATGCCCCAGTTTATCTAAGCTTACACAATAGCGCCGTGTATCCTTGACCTTGAAAGGTAGCACCCTTGGACAGCTGCCTTTGCATCCTTGTCCTTACAATATATACCTCAGTTTTAGCTTCTGTGGTGCTAACTGACAGCTCACAGCTGACTTCTGACGGCTTTGAAAAGCTACCAGAACAAATTATGTATCCCTACGCCGAACCATATGATCTGCAAAAAACATGTCTTTAGCAGTTGTCACTTCTGACAGTCAAAATTTAGGTATATACCTAACTGTTGACTGTCAGAAGTCAGCTGTGAGCTGTCAGTCAGCACCACAGAAGCTAAAACTGAGGTATAGAGCCCCTAGTCAGTTGCCTCAAGCTATTATGGTCCATATCAAGATAGTTCAGAGCACTTCTCCATGACCCATTCAAAGGTGAGAGGAATAAGAGGAGGGAAGAAGCCAGAGAAGCCCACTGATTCAGACTACTCCTAAACAACAAACTCCCTCTTCCCTCCTCCACCCATTACCTCACCTTGCCCAAGTCCTCAATAAACCCTGAACCTCATCCCCTTTCTCAAGCCATCCTTCAGACCCCTCTTCCCCGACAACTCTCCTCCACCTCAATCCCCTGGGACCACCTGACTTTGTATTTCACAGGCATCCTCAGACAAGACTCCTCGGACGAAGACAATAATACTCCACACAAGAACCCTCACTCCCAGTAAACTCGGTCACCCCCTCTCACCCCCTCCATTTGTCCTCCCCTCCCATTACTAGATTCGCAACAATATCCCAATATTGCAAGAGGGCAGAGAATGAATAAACACATCACCGATAAAAAAATCAACACACACTCAACCTCAAGAGAGCCCAATTGTTAACAAGATGGTGGCCCAACACTGGAAAACTAAACTTCAGAAGAAGAGAAACAGAAGTCCCTCACAAACCCACAACCCCCAAAAATTGCACCCCTGTATTTTTTTTTTCCGAGTTAGCACAATCTGCCATGCCACAATCTCAGATTCACCAATTACAATGCATCTTCACCAAGATGCCTAGAAGAAGGAACAGAAAACAGTGCAGACACCCAAAGTGCTCCATCTGTGAAGAACAACTGATCCACTGCAACAAGTGCAACAAATGGTTCCACTTCCCATGTATCGAATGGGAGGAAACCAATTTCTCATCAGCGGACATATGCACAACCTTCCTAGAAACAAACATGCGGAGGCAGGAGGAACTAAAAACACTAAAAATGGAAAGGGAACAGAGCCTACAGTTCTGCGAAGACAGACAATTATCAGACAATACGGCCTGCTTACATTTTCTGAACAAGACCAGGAGAACCACACTAATTTCCTGAAAAAAATATTAAAAGGCTCTTAAGAATGAAGAGACCCCTAAGGAATTATGGCCAAACATAGGGAAAGAAAAAGCTGCTCCAGAACGCGGCAAATTAGTGGAAACTATAAAAGAACTATTTCAACATGTGGGAGGAAATGTGCACACAACTCAAGGAGTGATTCGATTCACAACTTCTAAGAGCAAAACTACAAGCAAAACTGTATGAAGAGGCACACAACCAAAGTGGACCAAATGACTAATTTATGCTGGTAAAGTTAAAGCTATACAAAAAATTATTCCCCTAAGCACCCAACTAACAGATTATACCCCTCATCACAAAGCTCCTGCACCCTACCCTGATACCTTTTCTTGCCTCAGTATCCCCCTATGTCCCTGGATAAACTCATGGAGGGAGCCCAATGTATCCAGAGAAACCTTTGCATGGCTACCCCCCTAACAATTACCAAACACATAAACCAACTCTTTCAAAGGGAAAAAGGGCCTGGGCCGCAATGCCATTTCTTTCTGTCCAGAACAACATTACCATCGAGACTGCCCAGTGCTAGCCAAGAAAAGAAACAAACTGAAGAACCCCAGATACCCCCATACACTCAGGGAAATGAAAAAAATAAAATGGATGAGATCAAGGCCAAACTCACCCCAACACAAAGCGGCCATCTAAGGAAAAAGGGGTCGATCACGAAAAGTGTTTTGGTTGTTGCAGCAAACCTTCACAAACATGAGTAAATTAAATAATTACTATTTGAACTGGTGACATTAAAATACACTACTGGTGCATCCTTTCATTCTCTATTTTATTTGGTTTATTAAAGAAAATTCTTTGTCCAACATTATTACACAGACAAAATTTTAAGAATCATTCATATGATTACTAAATTAAATTAATGGTTTCCATAGTTTGTTATTTACATATATAAAGTGTGTAAATTATAAAAATTGAATCAATAATATTAAATAAAGCTGCATATATAGATTATTTTTTTTGCAATAAATATGTTCCATTATTTCTATTTCTCATTTCATCCAAAAGTGATGAAAAACCTACACTAGATTATATAAGGAAAAAAAAGCTTAACTCAACTTATTAATAACTGGGTTCGCTAATAATTTTATCTTATGAAATGGGGTCACAAATAAAAAGGTTTAAGAAACTGTGCTTTAGGTAACAATTTTGAATTTCGTTTAAAATGTAGGCTATATCTAAAGAGTGTTTTAAATGACCAATAAAACTCCATAAATTAAGTTGATTTTTTTGGGGGGGGGGGGAGAATTTGTTTAAGGGTTGTTTACTGTTGAATGGTTTTTCAATTTTAATATTTAAAAAATGGGTCTAGTGATTTGGCTCAAAATAGATATCTAGGGGATGAGTCACGTAAATGTAGCCCGCCATTCCACGCTGCAAATATTAACTAAAGCCCCAAGAAAAGTATCCAAAAACTAGCCCAGCAAATCAGTGTAACTCAAACAACATGTGTATCTATATTGCAGACTATAAAGTTGAAACCGTATTTTGTAGCGTGCATGCAAGAATTAAAAGAGACAGATAAAGTGAAACGCGTAGAATAATGCATGTGGACCCTCGACAGCGTCACTGACGGTATGATTGATCCAACTCAATATTCTAAGTCAGACGCAGACTGGTCCAATTTAACTGGGCGCAACAACGTTTAGGACTCAAAGTACTGGGTAAATGAAAATCCCCACATACTACACAAAAAACAACTCCACACCACAAAAACCGGGGTGTAGTGTGCCGTGCCTGCACATCAGAGCATAGAGACCATCTTCTTTGAAACGACTGTCAACACAAATGTGTACTTGGGAATATTTGAAAGCTTTTACGCACAATTAACCCCTGAAGAGTGGTAGTGGTGCAAATTTCAAAAAGATTGGGTCACTTGCCATACATCCAGAGCGGTGCTGGCCCAAATTAATGAAGCATTGTCAAACGGATGAACTGTGAGCAAAAGTGTGTGGCCTTCACATTCCCCAAACCTGACCACATGTGATTATTACCTTTGGGGCTACCTAAAGGAGAAAGTTCGTGGGACAAACCCGCATACTTCAGGAATTGCAGGAGAGCATTTGTAACGCTATCCCGAGCATCGGTGTTACAGTCTTGCAGAGAGTTTACCAAAGCATGGTGACCCAGGCTCAGAGGTATCTTGAGGCTGAGGGGGGCCAATTCCAACATCTTCTTTAAAGGCAGGTGAGGTATCGAAACATGTTTCATCTTCTACTGTACATTTGTAACTTTGTATTATTATACTTTATATCTGCCCACTTGTGTATACGTATTATACGAGGCTACTTTTTAGTGACTCATTCTGTATTAAGTTTTGTACATCATAAATAATTACATATAAGACTTATTTTTTTTCCGAAAAAAGGATTAATTAGTATTTTATCAGTATATTTGTATTAGTATTTTTGTAAAATTAGGATATTTTTGAAATTAGCTCCAGAAAATTTGTTCAAAATTGGAATCAGGGGTCTATTTTACATGATCAATGATAATATAGCTTAACTTACTTACTCTATGGCATTAGGAACTTGAAAGCTCATTGTCACACTTATTTAAGTACGCCACCTATCCCTATCTTGATAGGTCCATCCAGTCCTCCACAATACACCATATCTCTTTCAGGTCCATTCTATTGTCATATTTCTATCTGCGTCTAGGTCTTCCCAATGGTCTCTTACTATCTGGCTTGCCAGTCAATACCCTGAACACGGTTCTAGATTCTCCCATTCACGCTGCATGTCCTGTCCACCATAATCTACGTGACTTGATTAAATTCAAAATGGGTATCTGGGAATATTTTTCATGATAAAAAAGAATACTTTCTATCTTTACAAATTAGAAATAATTTTAGGGTAGATTACAAATAACTTATTCTTGAAAAAATAAAATAAAAAAATGTTTATTTATAAAGAGTGCTTATGGTGAATAACAAGATAATGTTTTTGTTTTTATGAGGAAAACTTATTTATAGGTAGTTTACTGAAAACATATTTTTGAACATTTTCTTCAGATCTCTAATAATACACAATATGAGAAAGTCTGTGAGAATGTGTCTTACAATTTATTTTATTATTCTTTAGAATTCTGGCAAACAAAAATAAAATAAAATAATCTCCTTTTCAAATTTGAATTATAACTAAACTAGGTGAAATTATTAAGCTCCTGAATCATTTGTATTTTTTATATAAATATGGTTACTTGTATTATGTAGTAAATTATGTTTTAATATTGTGTTATATTTTAAAATATTATAATAGTACTAATTCTAGTAAATAATTAAAAAGCAAACATAAGAGGAGTTTTTATTTTTCTAGAACTGGAACAAGAACCAGAACCGATAAATATCTTGGTTTGACTCATTGGTATTTATATTTTTAATTTAAGGTGTTGGAAATGCAACTCATGTGATCTGAGGTAATTAGCAGGTCAACCATTAGTATTATATGTTGTAATAAGAAAAACATACTGTACGAAAGTACAGTAGAATTTGGATAATTCTAACGTCTATAATTCGAATTCATGTTTAATTCGAACTTTTCCCATGGTCCCTTGAAACTTCTATTAAAACAATGTTAAAAAATCATATGTAATTCGAACTTATTTTGTTTAATTCGAAGTAAAATTGCCTTGAAGATGATGAAAAAATATCTGAAATCTCGCGTTAGAAGCACGTTTACTACTCGACTGTTGCTGCGTTAATAATAGGATCTTTGCATTTAGGAGCACTAAAGTTTTGTGTTTTGTGTTTCTTATGATGATTTTATAAACTTGGACAAGAACTTTGCAGTTTGGCAGATGTTATGAACCATATAAATGACAGTGTTTCTTAAGATAAAGAAGGGGAACAGACAGAACTTTCAGAGAAACCAATTCCAATATCTACTCAGGCCATGGACCACATCGAAGAGTTGAGGCACAACATAATGTAAGCCTCTCTATTCTTCAGGTGCTGAATAAACTAGAAGAGTTTACTCCAACTCAGAGTATTAACTCCAAAAAGCAATCAAAATTTTCTAGTTTTTGTTTTTTTAAACTGTAAATACATATTGTACATATTGCTATGGAAAATCTAGAATAAAATTATATGTATACATTACTGTATTTTACTTCCTTGAATTATTGATCTTTGAAGTTATTTTCCTAGCCAAAATAAAAACTTAATTAATTAGAATCTTTGGATGATTCAAATTTTTCTTGTGATCCCTTCAGCTTTGAATTTAACCAGGTTAGACTGTACTAACTATATGTTTAAGTTAAGTAAGTGTAAAAATTGCTATCAATTTACTAAATACTATTCCAGTTATTAGAAAACTTGTAACAGTACAATAATATCATGTTGCAGTCAGATAGAAAACTTATATTAGAATAAAAACTACTGTAAATAATGCGGCCAGTAAGAAAACTTGTTAAAGTAAAATATAGCTTATATGTTGATGTCAGTGAGAAAATTTGTAAAAGTACAATAGATTCATGTTGTGGTAAATGATAACATTTGTATCAGAATAATAGCTAAGTGTTGAGGCCAATGAGTAAACTTGTACTTGTTACAAGAGCTTCATATTAGGGGGTGGCCAGACTGGGCGAGCGAGCGACTAAAATATAAAATAGAACACATTAGTTGTAATGAGAGGTGGCCAGACTGGAGTGTGTGAGCGACTGAGTGCACACACTTGAAAGATAGAACTGGTTCTATTTTTCAAGCGCGCACACTCGACCCAGTACAGTCTAGTTTACAGGCGCTAGGCAACATTATTGAATGTTGGTTCATTGAGTGCTAGGAAAACTTCTAATTTTGACATTTTTATTATTTTCGATAGGTTTAGCACACTTGCTACTAACTGCCTAATTTAATTGTTAATATCATAAACCATACTTATATATATAATAGAGCGTCGGAAATCCGGACGTCAAAAATCCGGAGCGTCGCAAATCCGGATCGGCGGTGAGAGCAGGTAGGGGAGGACTTTTTTACCCAGTAAGTTTCCATTAATTACTGTAGATTCTTGTTTTTTTTCTTCTAAAAAGTATTGTAGAGTTACTAATCTAAATTACATAATGTACATGTTCTTATTCAATATACTTTATTAAAATATTTTGTGTACTGTATTTTTCGAACCCTTCATCCTCTATTTTGCAATACAGTAGACTCCCGAGCGTCATGTATCCTCTAGTCAATACATTACGTATGTATACAGTTATTGAAAGCACATTTGAAAATCCGGACAATTCAGTAATCCGGATGGGTCCCGGTCCCGATCGATCCGGATTAACGACGCTCCACTGTATATATATATATATATACACACACATAAGTATGGTTTAAGTATATATGTATATATGTGTGTATGTAAAACTGATGTTAAAATACTTTAATATTATCAAAGTAGGCCTTTACAAATAAGAATCACCATTAGTGTGGAGAGAGGATGAGAAAACCACAACAATAAATCCCTTGTTAAAACCACCCTCAGTTCTCTCAGCCAAGATTCGGAGCCTCCTCGTCAACAACTATCGAGAGCTATCTGCTATCACGTACTTGCTTACTCACACGCTCACAAGTCTGGCCACCTAGTAGCTTGCGCGGTCGCTTGTCAGTCTGGCTGAACCCTTATGGTCAGTGAGAAAACTTGTATCAATAATAGCTAAATGTTGAGGCTAGTAAGAAAAGTGGTTATCAGTAGTGAGACCGTTTATTGTAAGAAGTTGTAAAACCAACCTGTCCTTGTCAATATCAGGAATGCGACCTGTAAAAAGTGTGGCTGCTTGCAGTGTGTCGAGTTGTTGGGTGACCTCCTCAGCCCAGCGGCAATTCACTAACTCGTGCAGGTGGAGAGAGGCTCGACAGTGAGGACACTGGGAACGTTGCTCAGTTAGCCATCGTCTAATGCATACGTAACAGCAAAGCTTGGAGCAGTGGGGACACAGATGTGCATCTCGCAGCTTCTCCATGCAGATGAAACAACGAAACACCTCCGCCAGGGTCTGTCAAAACAGTAACAAATAAATTATGCTAGTATCAAATTTGATTATTTATTTATTTATTGATTCAGGTTTCAATATCAATGTGTGTGTGTGTGTGTGTGTGATGTGTGTGTGTGTGTGAGATGATTTTTAGCTTTAGCATTTTATTTTAATTTAATCAGGTTTTCTATTATTACATTATTTGATTTATTAATATTATAATGATAACTATTTTAATATATCCCAATTATATAAATCTCTTAAATTTGTTAAATGCAATGATAATATTATATTTTAATTATTATTATTTATTATTATTAGCACAGTGTCTTACTACCCGTTCGTGTTAAGCACACACCGAGGATTGAACCCCGGACCCCCAGCACTTGTAGAAAGAAAAATAAGGCCTAATGATAGAGTCTAGTATTTCTAAAAGTGAAGAAAAAACTAAAATAATTTTTTTCTTAATCATTTTTGTCAAAGTAGTACGCCTATTACATCAAACCATAAAGCATAAATAAAAAGTTTTTAGGTATAAAACATTTTGAAGCTTCAACCAAATATTTACATTTTCGACGTTTTAAAAGGTTAATTTGAAAACAAATGTTTGTAGCAACAGTAATTATTGTCAGTGTATTAAATAAATTGCTAATTACATTGAAAATCTCACTTTACTAATGTGAGCTAACTGACTATCATTAGTTTCGTCACCTAACTGACGTTAGCGAGGTGATGATACCATTTTCTCATCACCAAGCAACGTTAGCGAAGTGATGTTTTTGGCGGACCTTGAGTTTCATAACCATAATATAAGTATAAAGCGGCAGACAAACATTGAGGTTAGTTCCTTCCTCCATTTACGTTCAACTGAACTGGTATTTGATTAGTTATTTCAAAAACTCCAAATCATATTAACGTTAGCGAAATGATTTGCAACTAAAATACTCTTTACAATTTAACTGAATTTTCGTACATTGACCGAATAGCAAAAAACTATTTAACTAGTGAAATAACAAGAACTAGTAAGTACAGAACAACAAAACACTGCGGCTAATGGGGAAGGTTTTATTGTCAAATTCGAAATAATGTGTTTGTCCAATGCGTTACTTGGGGACAAATAAACTTTGATTTAAATGTCAACAATCATGAATAATTTATTAAAATTGATTCTTCAAACAAAATTAACAGTAGGGTGCCTATAACAGGAATATTTTACTGTGATTACATATCTTTTAATCTTTTTCTTTATTTTTGTATAGAACTTTAACTTTGAAATTCAGAGGTGGGGACAGTTATTGAGGTGAGGAACAGGACATTTAATAATTATTTGGTCTAATTTATTTTTAATATTACCGTATTTAAATGTTTCTACCAATTTTTATACACTTTTTACTACAAAAAAAAAGTTTTGTTGCTTGTTTTAAAAATAACAAAATATTTATTTAGGTAGGCAGGCGACATGAACTGTCCCTCAATTTGAGAATGACCCACATAGTTCTAGATTCTCTTAAAAGAGCACAAAAACCTTATTTTGGAAAAAAAAAAATTCTGATAAAAAAACACTCCCTAACTTACAATATTATTAAACTGATAAAATAACCTTTAGGGCCTAACTGTCTAATACATCAAACTTTAAGCTGGGTTAGTTTTGTTTTGTTAACATAATATAAAATATTATTTTTAACGAATCACAGTATATAAAATATGTCAAGAAATGCTTAAACATAATGGCTAAATGATATTCAGTGAAGGAGATTAATGAAGCTTTTTATTTCATTTTAATTTACTGTATAAGGTAGGCTATTTAACAGGCACTTTCTGAATCGCCTGATTATAGAGCATATGAGTGCACTTATAAACCCACTCAAATCTAAAACACATACAACATCCAGCCCCCGGCCGTTAATTTATCACTGTGAAAGAGGAGCCCACATTTCACCAACCCTACATTTTTTGGCCATGCCAGGAATCAAACCAAGGATCCTTATTTTAGTAACCAGACATGCTGTTAACTGTGTTAAGGTGTTGGATGGAAGTTAAGCGATTATTTTCTAAACCAAGAACCAGAACTGTCTTAATCTTGGTGTCAGGTGTTTTAATATGATTAACACCACTTATTTTTTTAGTTCAAAAAGAAGTTTTTTTAGGTGATCAGACCTGATGTTACTAGTTAAGTAGGGTCTAGACTGAGTTTATTGTTAAGTTTAAAAAAGTTAGGTCTACTATTCATATCACAACTTCCTTGGGAGTGGATGAAAAGCCGTCGGTCCCATTTCGATTGTGGCATGTAAAGAAACCCTGTAAGGTAGTCCTATGTGAAAATATCTTTCTGACAAAATTGGTAGGCCCTTTCGCTGTCGCTCATAGAAAAATTTGGTGTGCTGATATAATCAGTCGGTTTAGAAAGTTCACGTTAAATACCTCAGATAAATACAATAATAATTAAAATGTACTAACCTCAACACTATGCTCGTCAGGATTTGTATTAAATTTATCAACTTTGCCAGCCATAATTTTTATATCAAACTAAAGCATAAAATAACTAATGTAATGAAGTTATAAATTTAAATCGTATCTTAAGGAACCACGTATCTCTCTTTCACAGAAGAATCAATGGGTGTTTCATCAAACTTTCAGCTGGATAAGTCATATCTTTAGGTGAACTTTACTAATATGATCAATGTTTATTGTTTTGATTTTAAAACAAAAATTTTATGATAGTTTTTTCTAACTAATACACTTTTTCAAATAAATTAACGCATGACGTTTGTCAGATGTCTTATATTTTTATTTGTTGATTGTTACGCAGAAGGTAGAATCATGGGAGAGCAATGTCCGCCTTTCATTTATAAAATAATACTTTGTTGACCAATATAAATATGTTTGGTAAACTTATTTGTTTATAGTGCTCTTTTATAAGTAGTTCGTAAATATGCTGTGAAAAATAAAATTAGCTTATAATGAATTATTTCATATTTTATAGTGCATGATGTGTGTGTGTTTTTAATAAGAGATGTCACTAGTGTCGATGGATCTAGTTGGGGACGCCATTTTACTAACCTTTTAGGCGGGGAAGAGGGTAATTTATAATAAAATAATATGTTATGTAGTTACATATTATTTGTTATAATGGTATGTCACCAAGATTAAAGAAAAACGTTAATTTATTGTGTGCATAAGGCATTTCCTCTCTGTGGAAGTGAACTACGAGTTTACTTTGTTTGGGCTAGGAAACCACTTGCTTATGTGTTTCATGGCATTAGTTACTCTTTAATTGTAAATTTCTAAAAGTAATCTTCGGCCAATAGTGCTCACAAACCCTTACTTTTGTTTATTCTATCAGAGTCAAGCCTTTTAATATGATTTAATCGTATGTTTTTGCTTTCATACTGTCAAAAGTGTTATTTTCAAAGTGATTTGAATTGATTGGCCAAAGGAAGTCTTGGCTTTCAATACTAACCAATATTCTTTATGAATAAATATAGCTACATTTAAGTGCAATCCAGTGCAAGTTGAACGCAATAGGTAAGTAGATAAATCTGTTTTTTAACTATCCTAGTAGGCTATGGTAGATAGGTCTACCTGACAGGCCCAGGTTCTATAAACAGTAATGATTCTAGTCATCCCACATTTTCCACTTCACTTATAATTTCATAGTATAGGTTTAGAAAAGTGGGGAATAATAGGTTTAGAGGGTAGGCCTACATTTCCTAACACTTTTCCTATTTAGGGTCTAAATAAAATATTGCTTATCATCTATAGGTCCTACACATGTAAGAACAAAAGTAAATTTCAAAACCATGGTACAATATTTTGATATTTTATTAACTTTATTACGCATACAAGAATCATAGACTAGATTAACACTAACATTTATAAACTTGGAAAACTTAATATTACATTTAAACAAACCTTGTCAACAATATTTCCAAATCACTTTCGAATTATAGCCTAGACCCTTAGCCTAAATATTGACTAGCCTATAACCTGTTACTGGTGATCATGTGCGTTATAAATTACTCGTGATCCTGTGCGCCAAAACTGGTACCGGTATGTTGTCATCGAATAATGTGTAGGCCTACCATCTGGAAAACTTGATTATTGAAAAGAACATTAAAATTGAGTTAAGTTTCCTTATCTCACTAAGTTACCAACATGCTATAAAATTGTATATACTGTAACATAAGCCCTTGTATTGCATTGTATTTTCATTATTTTAGTTTGATTTATGTTATACCATTAAAATATGTACAAGGTTTTTAATAAAATTCAAGCATTTTGCAATCCAAATAATTTTATGATCATATTGGCCTAGATAGGCTAATGCTAAATGCCATTTTGTAAGCAAAAGCATTCCTGGAAAGGCTGAGGTGTATGGCTGGATTGGCCATATAAAATAGGCGAGTCATTTTTTCTAACCTCCCCCATGCCCCGCAAAAAATTGTTTGTGCTCTAGAGCTATTTATGAATCATACATCATCCCATCCTAACAAATCCTAACCTTTCATGTGTCAACAACATATTTTTCCTTAAAAATATTTGAGATGTTACAAATCATCTGTTTCATTTGAAGATTAAAAAAAAATCTTAGCTACACTTTTGCAAACAGGAAAATATGGAGAGTCACATAATACAAACAAAAAAAAAATTCATAAGAATAAGATTCACTCACCTAAGTGACCTCTTAGCCATTTGTTTAATATGGCCTTGGAAACTAGAGCCGCTTGATATTTTCTGTGTATGTCTGTCTACATAAGCCTTAGTAATTTATTAAGTAACTAGATGTACTGGTAATGGTAGTCCTACATGTACATTCTCTAAACTCTAAAACATTTTGCACACCTTAGACTAAAACACAAACTAAATTTCTTGCCTTTGCAAAGTTACATAAACCGTCTACTAGAATCACATATTACACAACTAAACAATGAACCAGTCAAAAAACTCGAAGAAATTCATATATAGTCATGATGTCTTGGAAATAATAAGTCAACATATTTTTTATATTCATTACCACAGTACGTTACAGTGAAATCTCCCTATTGGACACCTTTGAATAGCGGATTATTTTTTAAAATGGCAGTTTAAATTTCCCTGGCAAAATAACTTTGGCTCATATGGTGAAACAACTTTCCAAAAACGGACACAGACACTGCTATATACGCATATTTATGCATAAAAATTTCTAAACAGCAGATATAAATTGAAAACATCAGTTCATACACAGTATTTTACTGTAGGAATGTCAGAAATTACATTGTCTCGCGCAAAATATGAGCAGTCCTGTCTTCATCCTGCAGGGGAAGTTTCTAAATAGCCTACGTTGTAATGACTATGTTACTCCAAGGACATACCTCCCTCCCCTTCCAAACCTCTAGCGGGGATTGTCCCATCAGTTTAGTCTGTTTTCATGCACACATATCAGGCCTGCAGTACAGAAGGTCTACTGTTTACATTTTATTTTATTTGCTTATTGTTCTGTGTAATGCAATCTATAGGTCCTTCGTTAAGCTACGTAGAGTATTTATTAAATAGCTAATCATAATGTTATCCTGTCCGACACCTTAGTTAAGTTGGTAGCGTGTCTGCTTACTGAGCTAAGGATCCCGGGTTTTATTCCTGGCGTGGCCAAAAATATACCAGTGATGAAAATATGGGTTTACCCTTTCACATTGATAAATTTACGGCTGGGGACTGGATGTTGTGCCCGTCCTAGTCTTTATAGATTATAAGGCATATGAAGCCTTGACAGGCCGAGCAAGCCGGCAATGGAAAATATACGGGTTGAATAAAATGCTGACCCAGGTCACAGCCTGGAAACAGTAATGGACAGAAAAAAATATGTTATCCTGCATACACTACTGCACAATGCAGTAATTAGATTGTTGTAGTTAATATTTACTGTATTTTCATATCGATTAAACGGTGTTCAAGCACCAAGCTTTTTATTTTTAATATATATTTTTCCAAATAACGGATGCTTCTTAGTATGGACGTTTTTTTGATCCCAGAAAGTGTCCACTATTAAGAAATTTCATCGTAAGCCTACTCTCCCAACCTAATTTAATCTAATCTTTCATGCATTCATTAACTATTTTTTCAATACTTTAGGTAAAATCAACAATTAAGTGTTTCTTAATAACTAATTACATGTATTAGATGATGTCGTAGCCGTTATAGCACACAGGATCACAGGTGAGTAACACATGATCGTCAATAGGCTATTTATGGTACATTCCTAAAGTGGTTTGGGGGTGAATTTTGTTTGGATGTAATATTTATTAAAAGTTTTCAAAATTTTAAAATCTTGGTGTCATTCTGTCATCTGTAGTTTTGTGTGTGTAATAAAGTGAATCAAATATCAAAACATTGTACCACAACAAAGATAAAGAACCTAATATGGAGCAGATAGAGAGTATCGGCACAAAACCTAGTATCAAAATAGGGATATTATCTTACAGAAAACAAAAATTAGGTTAATTTGATACTAATTTAGGGGGAGGGGGGCACTGATTGGAAAAACCTGGAATTATGCATGAATCTTTTTGATCGGGAAAAGTGATTGAATTTAGCCGTCTCTCTGTATTTTAAAGGCGAGCACTACTCTAAATAGCTTTTAGTGATTTGGCCTAAGTTAAAAATTTCAACAAATTGCTGGGGATGAACCATTCTAAATAGCTTCTACTTCTAGAGGAATCTAACTAATTAAAAAATCCGGGCAAGAAATGCTCGAAATAGCTTCTAAAGGCATTCAATTTTCAAACATTTGAAAGGGTAACACAACTTAAAATATATTCTAGAAACATTTAATGTAAAATGGTCAAGGACCGTTCCCAATAACTTCTAGGCAGGGCCATATCCAAATTTAAAAAAAAACTTATAGGGGAAGACCATTCCAAATACCTTGTAGAGGGATTTAATTTTTAAATTATTTCCAGACGAAGACTTTTCAAATTAACTTCTAAGCGCATTCAACTGTCAAATATTTTCTCAAGTTGTGTTCCCGAAGCCCCCTATGACTTAGGGGACAACTATTTTTTCCAAACCTCTTTTCTAATCCTAGAAGAGATAATAACAGACTGCAGGCGCCAGAAATAAAGTTCCAAAGGAAAGGATGGTTCAAAAAACAAGAAGTGATGAGATCTGAAATAAAAAGATCCGTCAAGAGATCCATATTAATCAACCAATCTGTGAAATCATAGCCGCCGCAAGGTTGAAATGGTTTGGTGTAGGCCTACATGTAAAATGGATGGATCCAAGGAGAGTAGCAAGAGAATAGTTGGGAAGAAATCTGAAAGGAAAGAGACCTGTAGGCTGACCAAGGAAAAGATGGATTATTCAAGTAAAGAAAGACCTGGAAGGGAGACGCATGGATTGGTACCATGTCCTAGAGGGGGAAATTTACCGGAATAGACAGAGATGAAGAGCGCTCTTGCACAGCAGCCGGGTGACTGGATATTATGATGACTACTATTTAACTAATATATTCTTTACTTGTGATTGAGCATTCCTTCTGGTCCATACCTTAAAAAGAGTATGATGAGGATGTAGAGTACATAATTCACACTTGGCGAGGGCGGTTTGCAGAGTGGTCTTGATGCATACACTTATCAAATATGTCAGGGGAGGTCTAAATAAACGCACCAGCGACTATCCCACTACACCTGAACTTACAATAGTATATTTATTGAACCTAAATTAGCAAAAGGTACACTCAAACCTAGCATATCAATCAAAGTCGCACACCACTCTCTTTTTTAAGAAACACATGGTTGCCGGGCCCCGAGCCCACACACGTGTTGGTTAGGGGGGAGTTGGGGGTGAAGATGGGTTGTCAAACTTTCTGCAGCAAAAATTGAATTCCCGGTGAAAATCCAAACACGTGATAATCTGGCTTTACTACGTCCATCAAATAGACTCAACAATGTCCTACCAGCCCAACCATCAAAATAACTTAAGTTGCACAAATTATTATAATATGGTACCTATATAATATATAATCATATTAATGGGGTAGTTTACTGATGAGGGATTTTTTTCAAAACTTGAAATATTTTAAGACGAGCTTTAACTATTTGGTTTGAAGTTGGTATCTTGCGTTTAGGGCATACAGCAAATATAACCAAGTTTTCCTTCTGGAAAATTTATGTTATTCAATTCTTATTCTTTTTTTAAATAATTCTTAAATGTGTTTACCTTACACAATAAAACATGCCTCCAATGACAAATTACCACTCTTCATTTCTAAAATTTTCTTCAAAACAAAATTTAATGCCTCTATATAATTATATTTATAACATCTATTAGGTGTCTGGAAAAATTAAAATTTCCTCTGGAAAACCTGGAAAACACAAGGACTTTTGTATTAAGAAAATAGTGGCAACCCTGGCTGTGCTGCGCGTGCAACCACAGTAATTTTAAATCCAAATTTTGTTTACATAAAATAAAAGTTCTGTAATCGATTGCATTACAGTACTGTATTTGTATTAATTACTACTGTAACACACCTTATTTCATACGATTCTGCACTTCTATTTATTTACAGTAATTTGGATTTGTTTCTCTGCCCATCCTCCTACACCATCTGTTTCCGTATTATCCAATATTTCATTAATCCTACTACCTGTCGGTCTCGTTTAGGTCGGATTATTGAGACTCTACCGTGTGTTCAAAAACACTGTGCTAACAATACAAAAATATCCCACAGTAAGCCTGAGATATTGCCTTAATTTAATACAAAAGACCAGGCAAAATTTAAAGTAACCTTAACTCTTATTAAAACATACCGCATTAAATTTACAAGCACTAATTAGGCTAGTCATGTTAATTTAATTGAACATTTTCACAAACTTGTACATAAACGTTTAATAAGTTTAACACCTGTATACATATAATATTATTGTTTTTGTTGTTTGTCAGTGTTGGTGGTGGGTTTGACTCTAGAAGAGCAGTCTCTGATCAATGTCAGCCCAATGGCAGCCCAGTAAGATAGGTCATCCCCACCACTGTGCTGTGCCCTGATCTACCGTGAAATTTTCCACCACTTGCAGATTTACTGTGAGTACCACTTAACTATATATTAACTCTTTAGTGAGTTTAAGTTATTGTATTGTGCAGCTAACCATGCAGAATCAGCTGTGAGTAGGGGGAAAGGAAAAATCTGTGAATACAAGGTCCTGGGTTCAATTCTCCTGTCTGGGTGTCATTTTTTCATCTAATTTAACTAACAGCACAGGGACAACCTCAGCGTTGTTCACATTCTGTTCAGGTTGGTGTTGTGTAGGCAGGCCTCGTCTTGTGGAATTACTGGCTGTACTTTTTTTCTTTCATTGTCTCAGTTTGTGAGATTATTGGCTGTTGGTAGGGCATTGAATTTCTATATTTATTTCTTGTTGTTGAAATACTAGCCTCCAGTTGATCAACATGGGATGGTATGAAAAAGGTTTAACCACCCAGCACCACACCGTGCGCCATTGGTAACATTCCATGCTTCACACTTGTTCTTTTACAATTTGGTAAATGCTTGGTGACATCATCGTTCTTTTTTTAATTTCTTCTATTTCTATTTGTTTTGCCCCACAAATTTAGTCAAAACACATGTCTGGTCAATTTAACAATATCAAATAAATAACACATCTTGCTACTTTAATATTTTAGAACGCGCTTCTACATGACTCTATAATTAGATAATTATAGACCCAATTCATATTTGAATACTTTCACATTTCAGAATGAACAAAAACACTTCTATCTTCATTCACGATTCCCGCCCAAATAAGTGAAGCCACGTCATTATTTGGTGTGCTTCCTTGTGTAGACTCTTTTTTTAGAAGTCTCAAACACAGCCAAACTACCTTCCTTTATGTTAATCCACCAATCAAGGACATAGGCTACTATTTGTGAGAAGTAACAGAGGGTGGAGTTATTTCCTAACCTGCGCAATGCACATGTTCCAAATGATGATAAAAACGTAGAAGTGTGTGCGGCGATAACAATTTTGACTATGAAATAAGTGCAAATACAAAAAATATGGGCTGGCATTACAAAATGAAATTAATAATAATTAATGTAATAAGTAATTTAAGTTAAAGCGGACATTACTGGTGACTCACGTCACAGTGAGAGTCATTCATATTTTCCAACATACAGATTTATTATTTAAGAAATGTTGTAACTAATATATAAATCCTTACTATCTATACAAACAAAATTTGAAAAGATAAGTAGACATATAAAGGGTGAATTTGTTTAGTTCTGTGACTCATGTTACAATGATAGGGGCATATTCATTTTTAGTGAAATTATTTCAGAGCTTTGTTCTCTTATGTAAGATAAGTCAGAGCTATTTTTAGATAACATACAGAGACAATTTTGCACTCATAAAATTAAAATAAATTAACTCACTTTAATCAATTTATTTTTTTATTCGTGAGTACTGTTATATAAATAACATAACTTGTATTACATTTAACTAATTAAGTAAAAACAAAATGTATTTGCAAATTTTAAAAAAAATTAACAAAAACTAAAATGTCATTCTTCAAATTGAAAAACACTTAATAAAAGTAAGCATTAATAGATGTCTTGGGGAAAACAAGATGGTAAATAAAAATAAGGTAAAAATAATATAACCAAATACAGATGGGGGTCTAATTTAAGTTAAAATAACACTGAGTGACCTTAGTTTTGATCAAACTTAAGGTAGCCATGAGTGTTAAACAACAGTAATTTCACAATCATCAATGAGAGGCTGTCAACAGTAGTTTGAATATGTAACAAATAACCATTACTATTTACTAGGCTTGTTCAGGATCCCAAATTTTTGGAAATTGGATGTTCCTGAAACTTATCGGAAAAAATTACTTCCCACAATTTTTCAGGAAAAATTAATACTAAAAGGCTACAATTAGGGACTTGTCTATTAATGTGATGTTTTTATTTACTGCCCATCAACAATATTATTTTATTCAAGTTAAATTAATCTTATCTTCCTTTAATTAGAGGGACATCCAAAATTTCAACCACTTTTATTTTAAGCTACAGCTTTTGTAAAAAATTGGGCGCCATTAAATACCAACCACACTAGGCTACTTGATGGTAATATTAGTGTCTAAATAGATTTAAAGAATGAAAACTTATGTTTGGTGAAAGATAATGATAAAGTGACTTTAAAATATCAAATCATACACAAAATACACCTTCACCACACTTATTTTGCATCAAGACACATAACATTAATGTTATTATTTAGAATGTCATCCATTTGCTTTTTTATCTTAGATAATAATAGTTGGGTAAATTAGTATTTTTGAAGTGCAAAAGCACTTTTTGTGAGAGGTTAAGTAACAAACGAAAGAGGTAACCAAATACACTGTTTCAGTTGAAAAATATCTTTGCTTTCCTTACTGACAGAACTGTGGCTCACTTTCATTTATACAGATTAGTTTGAATATCATAATGTTTTATTGTGTAAGTAGTTATTAAAATTCACACCATAAATGTTTTATTTGAGAACTTTTATAGTCAATTTTAAAATACATTTTTAGAATTTATTTATATTTAGACCAATAATGCACAATTATAATAGCTGCATTAGACCTAGATATTTTATTTTACCTTATATCAAAACCTTACTCAACACTTGTTAAACAAAATATTTAGTTTTTATTTGGTAGACTCACAATTTAAAAATAAATGAGTATAAAAATTTTGTGTACTTTTTTTCTCTAAAATATTCTACAAGATCTAATCTAAATTTATTGTTCAGACCTATAAATTCCAACCTAATCAGAGTTTTTGTATCTTTTATCAACCCTATTCGGGATCAAATTGCCCTAAGTTTCTAATCTATCATCAATTTTTATTAATGTTTTATTGGAATGAATGTGAAAGCTAAGTTGGATTAAAATTTTAAATCTAATAAATAAATATGAGTTTAAAGTGGAAATTTTTTAAAAATTTTTTTCTGTTTCCTGTCCTGTTCTTGCGGAAAATAGATTTCCCACCCGAAAATTTCTTCAAGTCAAAATGTCATTCCTGCACAGGCCTACTATTTACCAAACTAAAAATGAAAAAATCCACATGTTCAACTTTTTAAAAAAAATTCCATGTCCCACATTTCATGTAAAGATCCAAATGGTTAGTTTTAGTTATAAAAAGCATGGAAAAACTACATTATTTCAAAATGATTGATGTTATTTTTCAATGAATATTATTCAGGTTTTCTGTCTCACGACAGGTCCATTCCTTTTGTCAGTGAGCTTAGACCGCCAATGCGCCCTTACCATGGCCGAACTACCACTCCTTGCGGTCACACTCGTGGCTGTTTGATCTTGAACCATCTCAAGCATCATTTGCCTCAAGTCGACCCTGACACCGTTATTGCCCAGTACCAGCTACCTAATGTTGTGCAGGGTGACGTGATATATTTCTCAATATATCTTATATTTTCTCAATTAGGGCGCCTTTTTCATATTCATCATAAATAATTCTACTGTACCTCTACATAACAAATTGTGATAGAGGAAAAAAAAGTTAGTCTAATGTGATACAGTTTTCAACAAACCTATTTAAGAAATGTTTTAACACAGGGTTTACTATCTTCCTTAATGTACCATATGTTTAAAAAATATAAACAATATCATTTATTAAGTTAAAAAAATACAAAATGTGTTATTTTCTCTTTAAAACTTTTATATTCAGATCCCCAACTTTTGTAATAATTTGAATTTTCTGAAACTATTGCTGTATTTGGGAATATTTGGGGAATCCTTTCACTTTGTGGGAATTTAAATACAGGAAAAGGAAAATTAATTTTTTTATTAGTTTTCAAAGTTGGAGAGGGGGGTTAATTTGATAAGTACACTTCTCAGGGCTATTATGAAGCATAATATAGGGGTATTTTGAGAAAAACTTTACAACACATGAATGTTAAAATCTTGCATTACTAGCCTACAAGTTATTCATATGATATATTATACATTCATCAGCTGTATTACAAAAAAGTAAGTGGCAAAAGTTTTTTTTTTGTATCACATATCCTTGACTGACCATAAGTATAAATATACAAGTTCACTTCATTTTTACCTAAATTATGTTATCAACACAAAATAGAAGCTAACGGCAAACTCCCAGCTCTGAACATTCTTGTCTCCAGACCCCTAAAACAACTAAATTAAAATATGCAGAAAAGTTTGAACACCACAAGAGCAAAACCTTATTTGCTAGCAGCATGTTTAATATTTTCTTAAATATGATCTTCAGCCATACTAGCTAATTTTTCAATCTTCTCTTTTTCAAATACTGGTAAACTAAGTCTAATTAAAGTTTATTTTTAAATCATAATTTAGTGTAAGATTTTTTTTCGCCAACTCTTTGATGGTAAATGCAATATCTAGACGGTGACATTGGAATTAAGAATCCTTTCTATGTCATGCTCATTTGCCATTTACAGAATAGTTCAATCAGGGTGTTAGGTGAGGGGATTATTCTATTTAGTAACACTATACAGCATGCAGAAAAACCACATCTTAGCACCTTGAATGGCTTTAAATTCCTTCTATAAAATGGGGCTCAAATTTGTTATATCCTCATATTTTTTGTGAGAAGGATTGTTCAGAACTAATTTGGTTATAAATTTGGTTTTATTTCACAGCTAACCCAGCTGTGGATGTCAAATACTCCTTTTCCTCCACTTTACATAGGTATTTAATTTCTTTACATTATCTGCACACATAACAACTTAGTTTATGCAATATGTAAAAATCCAGACCCATAATTAAAGACCAGTTTCAGTTAATACATAATTTTTATGCTAGTAGCTGGGCATTAGATTTTTCATCAAATTTTACTTATTTTTCATTTCTAACATGGTTCATTACTTAAGTCCCATTAACAAAATATGATCCTTTTTTGTTTAAACTATTATGCTTTGATATTGCTTCATGAAAATAGCTCGGATAAAATATTAAAATGCAATCTTTTTGCTACTCTACACAATAATCACTAAATTGTAATAGACCGCAGTGACAATTAAAAGGTAATGGGACAGCAGACACAAATCTACACAGAATATAACAATATGATTTGGGTCTAGAGTAAAGGAAAAGGATATATAGCTAATTGGTTAGCTTCTTTTTTTACCCAGAGGTTTGTTGCTCTGCTTTATGTCTGTCTTCAAGGAATTGTCTGGCAAGAAAACAATCTGCTAGGAGAGTAAAGTGACTGGGTCATGGGAAGTAAACCATATGCTGAATGTGTATAACCTGAACAGGTAGTAAGGCACGGTGCTAAATAAATAATAATAATCTTAACATAGGCAATATTTAGCATTTATTTTATCCGAACATGTGCTTATACTATTTATCAGGATAACTAGGTGCATGTAATAATTATTAATTTAGAAAGGTTGGAAATTGATTATTTTGTTATTATTTTTACTGAAGCTATCTTAACAGAAATAACATCCAGGTTCAACTGTATTTTAATGGAACATCGACACGCAGAATACATTTTAAAGTTCCTAAATGCTTAGGTCTAACAAAATGTTGCAAATTTTCTTATTTGTTGTGAAAGATTTAAAAATATTAATAAGTTGTCTTTTGTTGCAGGTTTGTAGATATTTTGAAGAGTGCAAAGCATGGAGGATGGTAGTTCCACTGCAAGTGAAGAGTTCATTTCTGGCCAAAGGTCACAAGATATTCAGCACATCTCATCTCCACAGGACGATTTGAGTATAAGTTGCTCTTTTTCTTTAGATAGGAATACTCATTTTCTCAGAACAGATGATGAAAGTGTGGTCGAAATTTGTAATGAGGAAAATGTTAAGATAACTTCAAATGAAAAAGGTTCATTACAAAGTCCAACTCGAGTTAATGGAGAAGTGGAGCCAACAGTCTCTTCTGGAAAGGAAGATGTGGCAGTGGAAGAAAGAGCTCCAGGCATCTTGTGTGGGAACACAATAGAAGACAGTAACTGGGAACGTTGCTTGATTTCTAGATCCGATACAATAATTGTCTCCGAGGTCAGTGTGCAAGAACATAGTCACAAAGAAGAAAATAATATAACTTTCTTTGATAATAAAGAATCAAATGTATTCTTTGAACCTGGTTCTGAAAATGTATGTGAAAAACCTTTCTCAGAAACAGAAATCACATCATCAAAAGTCATTTCAGCTTATAATGTTAATAATGCTAAAGAAAAAGAAACAGAAGAGTATGCTTCTGGAAGTAATTCTCCAGACCATGCACATAATTCTGCAGAAGAGAAAACAACTGCTTCTCCAACAGAAATATATGCTTCTGGAAACAATGAAGATAAAATGAAATACAACAAAAATTTGAGTTTGGAATCGGTTTCTTTAATTGACTCTAGAGAATCCGAAGATAACAAAAATAATTTAACTGAAAGTCCCACTCCTCTACAAATTGAAAATAAATATTACTCAGAAAGTAGTAATTCGTGTGTAAATTCTGAGGAAATGGAAATAAAAATAAATATAGAAAAATCGTGTCCTGAAAATGTGTTTATGTTGACTTCTGAAAGGAAAGTCAAACAGAACATTTTATTAAAAGAAAAGAAAAGTTCATCCAAAGTAGAAGAACTTTGTGACGAAAAAGATTTAGAAGATACAAATTCAGAATGTTCATCAGAAGCAACTAACTTTCAAAAACAAGATCATGACACTCATATCTCTGATTTAGAACCTTGTACATCTTCTGATGAGCGAAAGTATTCTCATACAGCAACTATATCTGATGTAGAGCCTTCTACATCTTCTGATGAACAAAAGTATTCTAATATGACTGATGTAGAAACTTGTAGGTCTTCATCTGCCAATGAACAAAAGTATTCACATGAAACATACATCCCTGATGTAGAACCTGATGAAATAAACAATTTGGATGACACTCAAATTGTAGAGCCTGTGAATGAAAATGATAAATCTAAACTTTTAGTATACTGTAAACCTTTGAATGATGAGGAAGAGAGCACGTCTTCAGTTGAATCTAATATTTGTGTAAATGGTAAGGGTGTTGATAATGGAAAACAAAAAAATGAAGACTGTATAAATTATAAAGTTGTTAAGGAAGAAAATGAAATAAAAGAGGAAGGGGAACACGTTCGGTCACAACAACCAGGTTCTTTGAATGAAAATGAACAAAACCTTCCATCAGGAAAAACCTTGGATGGTGTAGCTAATCAAATTAATGAAAGGGGAAATCTGTTAGCAAAGGATACATTTGAGTCACACCCAGAAAATTGTGAAAATGAACCAACCCTTTTATTTGATAACACGCTAACAGAAAATCCTACTTGTAGGGATGTTATTGACTGTGAACTTAATAAAGGATTTTCGATAGCAATTTCAAACACAACTATAAGTGATAAAGCTGGAAATAATATCAAAGAAAATTTAAATGATGTATCTTATGAAAAGGACAATTCCAATAATAAATCTGATGAAATTAAAGAGTTTACTAACGAGCCTACCTTCATGACAAAATCTAAAAAGCGCAAACCTGGATCAAGTCCCATATATGAGAAAGTAAAAATAGCAAAATTAGATACCACTGCTTGTATGGTTACAAAAGATATAGAAGGTGAAAAAAACTTGCTCTCTGAAACGTTTCCCATAAGTCACATTAAAAATCATAAACGTAAACTAATGTCTCCTGTTGAGTATTCAATACAACAACCAACTGAAGAATGTTCATACAAAGAAGATAGTGATGTATACAAAGGATTCAAGAAAAGGATTCTTGCACAAACATCGTCAGCTAATGACAATATTTCACTGACAGCAGAAAATCACCATTTGAATACTTGTGACAAAGGCAAAATAGCATCATTAAAGAAAAAAGTATTACTTGATTCAAAATCTGTTCTTTTATCTAATAGAAAAGAAGGAAATGAACCAAATGCACAACTTGAATATGCACAGTATCTGGGCTTGCAACCAACTGTTAAATTTAAATGTTACAAATGTGGTGATAGTAGTTTTCCTTCTATGCCAAAATTACAAGAACATCAAATCATTTGCCTTAAAAATGTTCAAGCTCAACAACCACTTCCTAAACAGAACCAATCTTCTTTATCAGATCCTTCAGTTTCGACCAACTTCAGGATAACTCGAAAGGTCTACCTGTGCTCAGCTTGTGGGACATACTATGAAAATTGGAACTTATTCCTTCACATGAGAGAGGTTCACAATCGTCACATATGTTTGTATTGTTTGTCTATGTTTTCTCAAGCAGATAAGCTTGCAACACATTTGGGTAACAAACATTCTTTGCCTGAAAGTGTATTTGTTTCACCAGAGCAATTTCATGCTGAGTTTAAGGGTCCGTGCTTTCTTATGTGTTGTAAATGTGAACAAATGTTCAGTGAATCAAATTTTCATAAACATCCATGTAAAGACTTGCCAAATGGAAATGTGGAAGAATTATGTGCATCTTGTGGATTAAAAGGATCACATACCTCTACATGTAAAGATAATTTATGTAACAATAACTTAACATTTTCAACATCTATTACATCTGTCCCACAAGTGAATGAAAAAACAAAACCAATATCAAATATTCAATGCTCCGTGCAAGAAAACTCAAATCCAGCTACAAAGTATTTAATACCATTGAAAAAAGTTAGTGAAAAGAAGAAAACTACAAAAACACTTTCTGAAATAGATAATGATCCTGATGTAAGTCAAGCAAAGTCAAGAGATCTCTCAGATGTCGAAGATGATTATGATATTAGTAATGCAGCAAGTTTTTGTCATGTGAATATTCACGAACCTACTGAAAAACAAACATTAGTAACATCAAAAGTAAAGACATATGCGAAAGGAAAAAGCTTAAATGTTGTTAAAAAATGTGTTGAAGATATTAAAACTAGCACCACCCCATCAGAATCTAGTAAACAACAGAAAGTTGAGGATAATGTGTCGATTAATAATCAACCTCAAAAATGTAAAACAAATGAAAAATATAGCCAAAATTTAACTCAAAAAGATGAGGAGGAAAATCCATCTTATTCCAATGAGTCTGTTCAGTCTGAAAGTAATAATTCATCTGATGGGAAAATTTCACAAATTTTGAGTGAAAACAAGGAAGTAAAGGCATTAGACGATGAGAATGACATAGTTGATTCTTTGACAACTGAAGTGAATCCAAGAACCTCACCAACAATAATTAGTTCTGATGTACCCTTGAACTCATCACTAGAAGTATTATCTCAACCAAATGGCACAATAGTGTCAAACGCAAAGACACCTGAATCCCAATCATTGTTTTGTGAAAACTTAAAAGAAGAATCTAAGTCTAACTTGGTAATAGAATCTGAATCTAAGACACATTTTACTACATCAGGAAAACACTCTAATACATCAACAGATACAAAAGAAAAAGAATCTCAATCTGAGACTTCAGGTTCTGAAGACAAAACTCGAGATACTAATGAAATCTTCACTTCATCATCTGATGTATCATCTGATGAAATAGAATTAGAACAATCAAAATGTGCGAAGAAAATTCTACTGCAAGCAAGTTCTGAAGAAGACAGTTCAAGTAGTGATAAAATGTCTTTGGTTGTTGATGAAACTGACGATAAAACTATTAATACAAAAGAAGATAAATCTACAGAAAAACTGTTGATTATTAGTAATAAAAATCATGGTGAAAAGTGGCCCAAAAATGTATCAGGATTGAAGGAAATGGAGACTGTGGGGACATGTAGTGAAAATCAAGAGAAAGGAATCCTGGAAACTGACAATTTGGAGATAATTAATGAAAAGCTTGACTTAAAATTTGATAATAAACAAAAATCTCAAGAGAATCTATCTGGAGCAGAGGAAGAAAAGGTTGAAGAACCTTCTGATAACATTCAGATTGCAGGGGAAGATACCCCATTACTAGAATTAATTTTAGAACAAAGTTTAGATAAAATGACTACACATGACTTGCTAAAAGAATCTGTAAAAGTGTCTTGTATATCTTGTGTGTACTGTAATCATGCTAAAAAAATTGCTGTGAATGCTAAACAACTATCTCTACATTTACTAGCAGAGCACCGGTTTTCGCCAGTTTTGTACTTCGATATTAGTGAGCCTGTGGAAGTAGAGGGTTTTGTGCCCAAATTAAAAACGGCTGCTACTGAATTACAAAATATGTTTTTAAATACAGACACCTACGATAGCTCAAATAAAGATTTATCAAGGCCTTATGATAGAACTTACGAGTGTTTCCACTGTCATTTCCTCACAACCTCACATAAAGAACTATACCTACACAATCGTAAAATGCACCAAAAAACTATCCTACTTTGTATTATGTGCAAGTCCAATTTTTACAGCTATAGTGAACTTTTATGTCATCTTTGTCCAGGCATTTATTTACCAGACAGTAACATTAATTTTCGTTGTTGTTTATGTGCAGTAGATGGCCTACCTTCAGCATTTAGATTGATGGTTCATCTGAGGAAACGTCATAATGCCTGTGATGTTTGTTTGGAAACCACGGGTGATCAACAGAAACTTTCAAACCATGTTTGGAAACATAAACTTCATCATTTGTGTTATCGCTGTGGTATTGCTTATCGAAATAAACCTGATATTACAAAACATTTGTTTTGGAAACATGGGACTGAAAGTGTTCTTTGTAAAAAATGTTTACAAAAGAAGTGGCCACATGTTTACCATTTTTGTATTCCTCCAAATGCATTTGTTTGTGAAGAATGCAATGTCAGTTTCTCTAAAGCAGTTGCACTCAAAGTTCACAAAAGACTTCATGTAGGTGATATTCCATATGCATGTGAGAAATGTGAGGAACGCTTTATTTCAAGAAGCTTGCTCAAAAAACATATGAAAAAACATGAGCCAGTTGAATTCAAAGAAAACATTTCTAATGAAAATTATTTAACTAAAGATATGACGCCTGAGACAGTAAAAAATAATGAAGATGATGGTGAACATAAGCTTCTGATAAACACTGATACTACATCAGATACCATACACGAAAATGAGGACAGCATTATTAAAGCTAAAGATACTCACGACAAAGAAATAATTTCAACAACTAAAGATCTTAATACTCATGCTAAACCAAATGAAGGTGATTGTATGTTAAATAATTCAAATAAATCAGAAGGGAATGATGTTTATGGTAAGAAAACTAAAGTAGTTGATGTATATGATCTTCCACCTTTAAATTTATCTTCAGATAGTGATGATTCTGATGGAGACATAGATCATATGACATCTACACAAATTAAAGAACCAAGAAGCGAAGAAACAACAGTGCCAACATCTAATGATAAAATAAATGATGAAACTCCCTTTGCTGATGAAAATCAAACTATACAAGTAGTTGATGGTGTTTGGGATAATTTTAACACCTTTCAATTAAACATGGAAAAAAAAGAAGAAAAAAGACTGCCTGAAGAAGAATCAGAATCATATACACACTTGGAAACACTAAGTTTTATTTTGTTGGATCATAATTACTGTGGTCCTGCACCGACCATAAATCAGACATCTGAAGAAACTGTGAAAGACAAACCAGAGAATGTGGTTGCTGACAATGTTGATTTGTTGCACTCATCAACAACTGAGTCTCAAGAGAAGCAGGAAGATGATAAAAAAAATATGGATGTTGATCACAACTATTGTTTTAACAATAGCACATCTCTGGAGATTAATGATGATAAGGAGAAGATAATTGCTGTGGTGGCACCTACTGCCATACCCAGCAAGAAAAAGGTGAAGACAATGAAGAAAAAGCAAAAGCGGGCAAGTTCATCATCCAGTGATTCGAGTAGCAACAGTGATTCAACAAGTTGTAGCTGTGGTACAAACTGTAGCTGTAGCAGTTCTTCTTCCAGTAGCAGTGGGAGTTCTTCCAGTCCAAGCTCAGATTCCAACAGCTCAAGTTCGGAAAGCAGACGAAAACAGGCAGCTCGCCGAGAAAAAAGAAAAGAAAGATCTAGAAATAAGAAAAAAAAGGAGGAAAACAACACTACTGCTGCAGAACCTGTCCCTTCCAATTCAACAGTTATTGGAGTTCCAGATGTAGATGATGCTTTGCAGGGCAATGTAACATTAGCTCAGGAGGAAATGGAGCTTCCTATTAGAGAGTCTGATTTAGATACAGATGAAACTGAAACTGATGAAGATTTTTATGATCAACATCCCCAGAAATTAGCAAACAAGTTGCTTGCAGAAAAGAGGAATCAGCTTCTTCTTTTGGCAGCTGTAGCACCTGTAAACAATGGCACAATGGCGTCATCTAGTTCAACACTGAATGTTTTAGAACAGGGAACAACTTCCAAAAAGAAAGTGAAAGCTAAGCGGCGTAAGAAATCTCAATATCAAGATAGTGCCCCTAGCAAAATGGTGGATAATTCACTGAAATTGGATATTCCTTCAACCTATTATGATAGTCAAACTACAATATATTCTGAAAACAATACTATGCAAGCAACTACTTTGGTTGCAAGCCCCCTTAATACTTTGCCTCCCAATCTGTCAGCTAGGAAATCTCAGGTTCCATTTTCTCCCAGTAGTGCAACCACCACTACACCTACCCTCACATATCATAGCACAGGCAGTGGTTCTGAGACAGACAGCAAACGTTTGTCACGGCGAAGACGAGTGCCCAAGAGATTCTACGGTGACTCGAGTGATGAGGATGAAGACTCAACATTGCAGCCTAAGTGGGTGAAGCTTAATCCAAGTCCTCTTCCGTCATCTTCTGTAGGGTCGTATAAGATTCCAGTCCCAGAACCGCAACCGGTGTCAAGTGTTTCCCAGCTTAGATCTGAGGAGGAAGACGAAAGCGAGAGTGAGCGAGAAGATACCAAGAAGAGTATCAGTGAATCTTCTCTCAGTGACAGTGACAAAGATAACAATGGATCTGATGTTGACAGTGATGTTGGGCCTTCAACGGCAGCTCAGACTTGTACAGAGTTAGCAGGGGATACTGTGCAGCAAAAATCAGATAATTTGTATTGTTATTGCCAGTGTCCCTACGATGAGGTCTCTGAGATGATAGCGTGCGACGGGAAAGACTGTTCCATTGAATGGTTTCATTTTGAATGTGTAGGTATAATGGTGCCACCCAAAGGCAAATGGTTCTGTCCTGATTGTAGGAAAAAACAGTCTTCTAGAAGTGAATATTTATTGCACACGTGAACTGTAATTTTGACCAGATTGTCTGATAGTTATAATCATATAGTGGATCATCATTAAATGTCTTCGCTTATCTGTTCCTTTACTTTAGCATGTTTGCTAACATATTCTACTTGAATGTAAATATTTGTACATATGTTCATATTATTCTTTAATGTATATTGAGTCAAACTGTAATCCATAGCTTTACAAACTATTTGATAATTTTTAATAGATTAATGTTTTACTAAACAATGTGTTAAATATTTGACAAAGCAACCAAAAGTTTGTTTAATTTTAAACTTAGTTATCAATATTTAAACTAAACAAACAAATAATTGTATATTAAATGTAATGCAAATGTGAATTGTGAGGTTGGATTGTTAATGAAATTGTTGTACAAATACAAATATGTAATTAAAATTCCATCTATCTTTTAGGAACAATAATTATGTCTATAATCTATGAAAAACATTGAATAAAGGTTATAAAAAAAAGAGAGAGATAATGTATTTGGAATGTTAGATCTATGACATTTTATTATGTTGTTTTAAAATTCAATTTGAAATAATATTTTCTGATAACCCATAACTTTTAATGAAGCATAATTTGCCAAAACCAAACATTTTTACTGCTGTATGTGATTCTTTAAAAGGAAAAGGTGAAATTTGGAATACTTGACACCAAAATTTTAACTGGTGAAAATTGTATTAACACATTCTATGCTGTACAGATATATCTATAGCATTAGCTTTTCAAGATATAGTTGCAGGGTTGCCACTTAGCTGGGAATTTGATAAAAACAAGAAATTTCACAACAAAATAAAAAATATCTAAAGTTTTTAATTTCGATCAAAATTTAGATTGCACTTTTCCCCCTTAATATGACCTTTATAAAAGCATAGTGTTTCGCCTAGATTATACAATTAAATGTTGTAACTTGGAGAATTGCACATTGTTGCAGTCATTAAAAAGTGATTCCAACAGACATCTATGCAACAGATGGTGCTTTATGCCGCTCATTGTTGGTATGGTTATTTAAAAATAGATGGACCTTGAACATTTATGCTTATCGTGTTAGTAAAGCTACAATTTGAAGACAAAAAGACTGCCAAATAAAATTGTCCAAAACCATAAGAACTATTTTTTCTCTACAAGCACGTTTTGAGGGTTTTGTTGCCTTTTGTGTGTCACAATTCTTATTTTATTGTGAGAAGAATCTAGTGATAGTTTTTACTATTTACTTAATTTAGAATCTATAAGATGAGCAATTATTTGAAAGAAAAAAAAAGCATATATTATCAACAAGGGTTTAAGACAAAACTACTATGCAAATTTCAAAACCCTAGTAGCAATAAAAAATACTTGCAAACTTCTTTTGAGAATGTAATTTTGTGTGACACTTTTTGAGAAATATATTATGTGCACCCTATTTTTTGAATATAATATAGAGAGAAAAAAAATTAGGGTCACCACACACCTGAAGCTTGAGAAAAATATAAAAAAAACTGGGAATAATTGTGAATTTGAGACATACATAGCAAACTTTTGTGTACTTGCAGAGGAGAAAAAGTGAATCGAAGAAATAAACATGCCATTCAAATATTACTAAAACATTGAGTTGCATGCCATTCAAACATATTATTTAAAAAAAAAAATAGTTGTACAATGACTGCACATATTTCCTCTTTAATCTCATATGGCCATGTTTAAAACACCCATTACATGACTTATCACTGGTTAATTTTATGAAAAATTAAGTTTTGGTCCTTTAGGTTCAATCTAAGTTTTCTGCATCAATAAAAAATATTTTTGAGAAACCTGAAAAACAAGGCATTTTGTGGCAAGGAAATAGTAGAAAGCCTGTAAACTTTGATTTAAACTCATGTTTTCTCAATTTTAGCATAGTTCTTTACTGCCATTTCATGGGTGCTATACAAAACAGAATCAAGCCTTTTGAGCTCTTAAGTCAAATGTCCCGTCTGTTTGGAACCTGATCCCTACTCTCTATTACCAAAACCATATTGCTCTTCTCTTATCCATTCTCTGTCGTCATTATCATCAACTGTTTCCAGCTTGCGACAGGGTCAGTATAGTAAATTGTCTCCATCTTCCTCTTTCCTTCCATCATTCTTCCTTCTTTAATCACTTGAACACTTTCTGTTATTTGCTACTCCCATATCTTTCATGGTCTCCCTTACAGGGTTTTTCCTACTTCATCTCTATAATTTTATTTGGTATTCTCCTTTTCCATCCTCATTACTTGTGACCATACCATCTTAGCCTTGCTTCCTCTACTATCTCATGTACTCCCTGTACCCCCATTCTTGCCCGGACACTTCATTTCTAATTATGTTTCCCCTTGTAACACCAAACATGCTCCTCACAGACTTCATTCTCATAGCCTCCACTTTTCTAGTCTCTCTTAAACTCGCTGCCCATGTTACTGCTGCATATGTGACTATGGGTACAGAGTACATCCTATACAGACAGCACTTCTCTTCTAAGTACTCTTAAAATAAATTGCCTTACTTTTTTACCTTGTAAAATTAAATATATTCACCCCTCTTAATACAAAGAAACTTAGTGCTAAATAGTGACTGCATATATTTCCTCATCAAGGTCAAATTATCCTGTTTTAATCACTTAACTACTATTTAAAAATCAACTTTAATTCTTATAAGGGCTTGCTTTAAGGTATTTGAAAAAGTACCATTTCCTTCTGGAAATAACAGAATTTTGAAGTAAAAATATATTGGAAACCTTTAACAAAGTTGTCAGAAGCAAAATTGCCTGTAAATGTATGGTTTTCACCTCCAGCTTACTTTGTAATTATAATAATTACCTTTCATTACCGGGAAATGAGAGTATAGCAGATATTCTTTATTAATATCACATTTGAGTACCACCAGCTAGTCCTTTTATTACATTGCTACTATCACAGGTGACTACAAAAACACACACACCTCACCTTTCAATGAACCTATCAACATAATCTGTGAACCAGATAAATGCCAATTATAAAAAAGTTGGATGAAAACTCTCTCAATAGGGTTAAGAATTAAATAGCCAAAGCTATTATATTTGTTTTAGTATGGATTTAGCTGCATCTAGTTATCATATTCTAAAAATTGAAAAATGACACCTGAATACGAGAATCGATCCCGGGACCTTTGGCTTAGTACGCCAATGCTCTAACCACCGAGTTATCCAGGAATTGTCCTTTGCCCAGGGTCATTCATCACTCATATTTTAAGGCAGAGTCTATGATGGACGTGTGGAAATCGGCTACAAATGTGTGATTTATTAAGATCACGCGCTACCAGATAACGCAGCCACCTTCGACTCATTAGTTGGCTTCTTGCTGCCACTTATGCAATTATTTTAACTAACTTAATGATATGTAATCCCTTACATTTATAATAATTGTACAAGTGGCAGCAATAAGCCAACTACCGAGACGAAGGTGGCTGCGTTATCTGATAGCTTGTGATCTTAATAAATCACACATTTGTAGCGGACAATCTCCGCATGTCCGTCATAGACTCTTCCTTAAAATATGAGTAAAGAATGACCCTGGGCACAGGACGATTCCTGGATAGTTCAGTGGTTAGAACATTGGCCTACTAAGCTAAAGGACCCGGGTTTGATTCCCTTGTCCAGCTGTCATTTTTCAATTTTCAGAATATGATCTCTCATTAGGTGTTTCAATAGAAACATTAACTTTTGTCTTGTGCTATGATTGATACCAATACATTTTGAGCTACTTTTTAAGTTCTATTTTAAAATGTTAAGTCAAACTACACTGTGTATTAACTTACACTCTCTTACTATTTTTATGTTGGCAAGTGTTATTAATCATTGTTCTATCAGTAGAAAGTGTTGTATTGTTACCGTTTTGTCATTTGGTAAGTATTGCCATGCGATCATTTTATTAGTATGCAAATTTGATACAATTTATCGTACAAGGTGTCTAAAATGCAAACTGAGAAAAATGAACATTATTTTTTAAAGAAATACAAAAATCAACTTGAAATCAAGAAAATAATAATACAAATTTGAATCAAATGCGATTTTCAAAAAATTTAAAGCAATTGCACTGTTTTGATGTTATATCAACAAGCATTTCTAATGTTCATGATGTTTAGTTTGTTCAATTTTTAAAAAATTAATTTTCTTTTTATAGACGACAAATGCATAATTTCAACAAGGCTATTCAATACATGAGACATACTGCCATAAGCACATGTGCTTGCTTATATGTGTTAGTGGAAAATCTATGTATCAGCTATTTTCTATTTGCATGTTAGGGATTCCTCCTTTGTACAGATTTAATAGAAGTGTAACTTTATTCTCACAAAACACTTGTTCATATTTATTTTTTACTGTAATTATTTTTAAGTAGCTTTACAAAATCAAATGTAGCAAAATGTCCTTATATTTAACAGATTATTGTACATACATACATAGTTAATCAACATATTTGTAATAGATTATAAAACATATATAATACATATTTGTGCTTTAGAGCATTTATATATCCTGTCTGTTGTATTTTCATTAATTATCCTTCACACTTCCTCACCCTTCAAATATATTAAATTCCTAAAAAAAGCTGTGGATGGGGGTGCAAAATACTTTATTAAACATTAAGAATGTTAATACGAATAAAAAACAAGTTGGGAGAGACATTAAACCGCATTCCCATTACATCATTAAAAGTGAATTAAAATGGCATTAAATAAATGTAGGTCAAGCGCCAGCATTGACGTGCTTAAAGGACAAATGTATCGAGTGTTGGTTGTGCAAGTCAAGGTTGGGTGCATTTTGCTTGGTAGTTGACAGGTTGACCACACAGAGAACAGATTGGGATGATACTTTAAAGATTACTTTGAACAGCATATCATTTGACAGGGTTAAAATTGTGCCTAAATATTTAAACACATTAACTAGCAATAACAATATTAGATTGGAAATTAGGAAAAGAATACATTTGGGAAATGCATGTTATTACTCGGTAAGTTGATGACATCTCATTGGCTTTCAAGGAACATAAAACTTGAAATATACAAAACAATTTTACCAATCCTTCATAGGTGTGAAACATGCTCTCTTACCTTACATGATGAAGACACATTTAGGGTGTTCGAAAACAAGGTGCTTAGGAAGGTATTTGTTAGAAAAAAGGATGAAACTACTGGGGATTGGAGGAGGTTACATACCCTGTACTCATTATAAGACATTGTTAGTTAATCAAGTCTCGTAAATTATGGTGGGCAGACCATGCAAAAATGAATGGGAGAATTTAGAATCGGTCCAGGTTACTGACTGGCAAACTCCATCGAAAAGACCTAGGTGTAAATGGGAGGATAAAATTATAATAGACCTGAAAGAGATAGGGTATAATGGGGTGGACTGGTTATAACTGGCTCAAGATAGAAATATGTAGCAGACTTAAGTGTGGCAATGAATTTGGAGTTTTTAATACCATAAAGTAAATTGACAAGTTTAATCTTCACTTAGAAGAACGTAAAGATATGGCATACAACAAATCACATCTTTTAAAAGTATGTAATAGTCCTACTATTAAAAACACAGCACTGTATCCAATGACACGTGACATTTCCAAACTTTCACAAGAATATATTATCTAAAATACCTAAAGGATGCAAACATTCAGATTTTTTGTTTTTATCTATCTTGAATTTTGTTATGGATGTACCTCAATTTTCTGCAAATATTTATCTCTTGATTTATGTAATTTGAAGACATTAAATTGTCCTGGGAATTTATAATCTCTTAAACTCCCTGCTCTTAATTAGTAGTCATATTTACCAAACTTAAATTCTGATTATTTACTTGATGCATACAGCTAATTTGGAGGAAGATAACTTGTTCATCCAATGTGAACCACAATCCACTACTTTTTTAGTCATTTATTCATAATATTCCCACAATATGGCTGCAAGCTAATTTTATGTGAATCAAGCTGAATTATTTATTTTGTGTTTTTATATGGTGGTCTGGCTTTTATGTGATTTTTAAGTATTATGGTCCTTGGCCCTGTCAAGTGCAAGTCTAAAACCTATTTTGTAGGATGGTGGACGGGAGGGTGAAAGGCGTGTCATGGCTTCACAACCAACCAAAGTATCCTTCCACGCCAACAAGAACAGATGGATCACAGTAAACGTAGTTGACGCTAGCTACCGGACAGGTCTTGAGGAAAAATCAAATGTTTGGAAATATCAGTTTTCTCAAGAACGAGTGAATTTTTTTTTTATGTTAATACTTTCAATGCCCCTTCTAAGATAATGTATCGATGTTTATTAATTGTTACATTTTCTTATTTTTTGTTATGAAGCCGGCAGTTTTCTATGAAAAATGTCAATTTTATTTTTAGTTGATCACTGTTAAAATTATAGAGATTATATATTATATATATAAAGTATAACTTAATCAACATGCTTATATTCTTGAACAAACCGTTTCTGAAAAGAAAACTACAAAACAATAAAAATTATTGAAGATAACAGTTTGTTCCCATGGCTCTGCATTTTCACGCCAAATGAAAAGAGCCAATCGCCTTAATGTATGAGTAAACAATTAATGTTGTATAAAATCTAATGTGGGCTGATTCTTTTGTGTGTTTAATATCAATATTTCTAGAGTGCAAAATGTCTACCAAGCTTTTTTTTTTTTTTTT
>CABFWB010000217.1:174074-200612 GCA_902151455.1 Timema bartmani
TTTTTTTTTTTTTTTTCAAGAAAGTGAACAGTTAAAGGATGATGATAAATGTTGACATCTCTCTAAATGGGGGGTCCCCAAAATTATTGAGCATAGGGCCACATTTGCTTGCAGAAGTAATTATCAAAAAGCAACGCCACCGTTGATTTAATTGTTTCAGACTCATTCCTCACTAAAATTATCAATCTTATTTTGAAAACTACCCTATATTGATTATCAAATACTTTTTCATGATTGTCTTTAATAAATTTCTTGTAATTATGTTGACATTCAGTTTTAATAGTTTTTGAAATCGATATAGATTTTTTTAATGGTAAATTTCAAAATAATACAACAGCTGTTATAATAGAACTGTTAAGATGTAAAACTAAAGACTATATTTTAAATGCTGCCTGTTTGTAAAACCCACAACTGTGAATATTGTGTATCAACAGATGTCCCAACAGAACCATACTTGTTCTATGGCATTAGAACTTAAAAAAATATTCAATGACACACAAAAGTATGTCACCTATTCATATATTGAGCCAAGTTTTATCCAGTCCACCTCATTACACCTTATCTCTTTCAGGTCCATTCTAATGTTATCCTCACATTTGCACATAGGTCTTTCCAATGGTCTCTTCCCATTGGGTTTACCTATCAATACCCTGAACAAGGTTTTAGATCATTCCATTCGCAGTGCAAGTCCTGCACAGCTTAATCTGCAAGATTTGACTACCCTAACAATTTCTAATGATGAGTAGTGTATGCAACTCATTATTGTGTAGCCTCCTCCAATCTCTTCATCCCTTTTTGAACCAAATTTCTTCCTTAGCACCTTGTTTTCGAATACCTTAAATTTATTTTCATGAAGTTGTATATTCTAAGTTTTACATTCTTTGACAGCAAGCAAGATATTAACAACTACTTACCGAGTAATAGCATTCAGTTCTTGACTGTATTCTTTTTCTAATTTCAACTCTAATATCGTTATTGCTAGTTAAAATTGTTCCTAAATATTTAAAATCATTAACCATGTCAAATGATATGTTATTTGCAGTAATTGTAATATTTTCTGTAGATTGTAAGGGAGCTATATTTAAGGAATGTAAGCACCTGTTCAGTGCTAAAAATAACCTGAGCATGTTGTTTAGTTGCATATTTCGTTGTAGGAATGTCAAAGGATGAAATTCCTACATCTAGGTATGTTGTGACCAGCAACCCTAAAGTTGGACATATGGTCTCTTGGAATTTGGTCAGTTGTTATGGAGTGTGGGTATGTTTCACCAGCACATATTTTGTATATTTTAACAGTACTATTATTCAGTCTTTTCAGCGTTAACTTCTAAACATATTACATTACTAAACTCTAATTTCTGCATTTCTTGCAACAGCTTCCTTACTATTACCTAATAAAGCTAAATCATCTGAGTCTTATTAGCTGCATTGTGCTGTTTAGTGTCAAGCTTTCTCTACTCTCTTGCGTTTTCCTAATAGCATACTCTAAGGCTACATGAAAGTGCATCTCCTTGTTTCAATCCATTATGTATTTTGAAAGTTTCTGATAAGTGACATCACCCGCCTTGGTGGCTTAGTTGGCTAAAGCGCTAGTCATGTTGAGCTAGACTGCCAAGGACGGGGAGATTGAGGTTCGAATCTCGGTCAGGTGAACTGGGGTGGTTTTTCCTAAATGGTTTTCTACTCCCCCTCCAAGCAAATGCGGGTTCACTTCATCTAAATTCAACCTTGCCAATTCCTAATCCATTAGCGTAATTAGTACTTAAGTGTATAACCTGAATGGGTAGCAAGACGTGGTGCTAAATAAAAAAATAATAAGTGACATCCAACCCTTACCCTTCCACATATATTTCTATATTCACTATATATTAATATTAAAGACATTATTTTATTAAGATCACAACTTAATATAATAATATTTTTAGACACATACATTATAAAATGGTGTCATTCTATGAAACATTAAAGAATTTCATCCTAAAGTGATAAGCTATTGGTTAGTGTGATCCAAATTAGATTTCATTGAGATCATATTGAGCTATTAAAAGATCGCCTTGCACCAGTACTGTTTTAAAATTGTTGTGGAAAACATTTTTTAAGTTTATTCTTCCTACAGTGTAAACAAATTCTAACACATGCACCTAACCACGACTCAACTTGGGCTAAAGATGTGTGATAAGGGGTGGAAAGAGAACACGAAAATCACATGTTGACTTTGAGAATAGTATGCTCAGCTTTGTTTAAAGAGATTCACAGTGTGTATTGATGGGGTGGGAAGTGTTATTTTAACTATTGTAAAAAAAAGTTGCATTATTTTTCAATGGATATGGGAAAAATTCCAGAAATTTGATCCAATTCCCTGACTTTTTCATGTTTTTCAAATTGCTGATCAAATAGCACTTTCTCATATTCAATTGAAGAGTGTGTATAAAAATTCCTAACATTGGTAGTCAAGTCAAACACTACTAGCTATTTAGTTTTTGAGCATTTTGTAGGGATCACGATGGATAGTTAGGAGGAAATGAATATTGGTTTTTGTGGGGCTAGAGTGCAAAACTATTGAGGATTGAACTCATTACTAAGTCGCAATTTGAGCATCGACCCCCTCATCACCAGGAAACCATAGGTGAGACTAACCCCCTTGTCAACGTACTTATCTGTACAGGTCACGGATAAAATATATTAGTTCAACAATGTTGGTCAATGACCAGATCCTGGATTTTTATGTAATGTATATTTTAATCCTGCCAATTAGAACTGTTAACAGTGAAATGTGTGTGAATTATGTTGTTTGAGACTGTATTTTCAGTTTTAACTATACATATTATTTATAACACACAATTTACATTTGTGTATTTTCAAAGATATTACATAAAATTAAAATTTTAGCATATTTTTTTTATCAGTGTATCATTTTTATGTATTTTTTTTAGGGAAAATACTTTTGAAATATGTGTCACAAATTTTCAGTCAACCTGTACTTTCATCAAAGAATTTATCCAGCAAATGGATGGCATGAGCATAGTTCAAGTCAGGTATGTTGGCTTGTCAGAGAGGATTACAATTACAATTACCATAACATAACTGTGTATCTGACGTTTCTTGTGCTGTGAAGAAGGGAAGAGAATGCAGCGTTTCCAGATAGTGGTCTCAGCAGCATGTGTCTCGCGAGGCGTGTCACTTTGTAAAAACAAGTCGACAAGTTGTAAAAACAATAATTCTTGGATATGATTAGCTCATTAAGCATATAAAGCAGGATGGCAAAAAACAAATGACAAAAATGTAACCCAGTATAATTAAAGAAAATGCAATTTAAAGTCTGTCATACTAATATGTAGCATAGAACAGTCTTTTGAAAAGCAAACCCAACCAACCATGTCTATACTTTTAAGTGTAATATTAATACTGGCTAGTATGTCAAGATCAAACATCAAACCGAAAAAAGAATTCTTGGAAAATGACTTTAAAAAATTAGGAATGATCTGATGTTCACTTATTTTAAAAGATCCAGCAACACTGGAGATTTCATTGAGCGTTTGTTGTGTGTCTATAATCATTTATAACATAAATGGGAAATTTAAGTGGTGTGAAACAAACTAATAATACAATACAAAAAAAAGCAATTTTTTGTGTGTATGTATGTATAGAAAAGTGTTTTTCTATAACCACCTTCAGAAATTTTCAGCCATAAAATTAAATTTGGTTTCAATAATACGTATTTGTATTACTAACCCTTTCCCTGGTGTGGGTGTTGAACATCACCTGTGTTTGCCCAAATATTCCCTGGTGTGGGCGCAAATCAACATTACTTTGCAATAGGTCATTGTAATGACATAATTCAGTGAGCCACTGAACTTTTAGTCAGTCTGAATACTTTATATCAAAGCTGATAGATGGAGTACCAGTTCCATGCTGTACTGTGACTATGACTATGACTAAAGTAATAAATGAGAAAATATTTGTCAGGTATGAGTATACCAATAGAAAAATGGCTGCCGCTTATGCAGATAGCTAAGCTAGGTGTGCACCAGGAAATGGGGAAAGATGGTTTATTCAATGTTATACATTTTGACATTACCAGTAGATTGTTGCAGCGATGGCTGCAGATTATTGCACTAAAACGTATTCTAAACTTTTTATTGGGAGAAGTTCCACATAATAAATTCTCACTCAACTTTCCAGTCAAAAGTTTATGCATCAAAGGCTATCAACTTTACATAGATTTTTAGCTTTCGATGTTTAATTTGAATCAAAACGTGTATTTTCCCCCTTCGTTACACAATGAGAACTTTAAAATGACCTCCCTCCCACCTCTCAAACTATTTGTTTCACCAAACCACTCTAGGGAATATTGAGGTGGTATTACTAAACAAAGAGAAATGTTTTATTTACTGATACACAATATACACAAATCATGGTTTATATGGTGATGTTAACAAATAATGATTGTACAGATGAATCACTGCCCACACAGAAGGAAAAGATGAAAAATTTACTAGGAAATTTGGGCTTTAGTTTTAGGCTGCTATTTTTGCTGACATCCTAGACCCCTAAACTTTAAAATAAATGTTCGTTTGTCAAAATCAATTAGCAGTTTTCTTGTGATTTCAATTAATAGAAATGGGCTTATCAAATTATATACAAGCTAACATACTTTATTACATGTTTTAACTGATTTTGCTACATATCTATGTACCATACATATTTTGTAGGTTGATACTAAATAAAAATCCAGGCTCTAGCAACGATGATCTATACTTAATAGTTTACAGTTATATAAATGGGTAAAATATTTAATTTTTGTCTGGAAAAGTCAGGGAATTTGAAAAGTGAATTCCTGTAGTCACTGTAAGAACATTTCTCCCTGACAACGCCAGGTACGTCAACTACTTATATATAAAATGTTTCTCTTACTTTCCTGAATGTGGGAACCATGTGTATGGTTTAATATATTGATTTTACCAACTTACAGATAAACAACTCTATAGATTGAACTTCAAAGATAAATACAAGTTTTGGGTTCCAAATTTTATTCAAAAGGGGGATGATTTTTATATAGAAAAACAAATTTTGAATATACTTTACCAAAAATATATTTTTAAATATATTAAACATGTATTTGAGTCTATTAAAACTAAAAACTAAAAGCTGAAAATTAATGTATAAGTTTATTTCATGGTTCTAATCTAAAATCTGCTAAATGCTGCCGACTGCTATTTGAGGAAAAAACTTTATCCACAAAAAAATCCATAATAATGTTTATTTATTTATAGCTTATGAGTAGTACATACTTATTTTTTGGAATAAAACTGTTTCTTGATGTTTCCTATTGCTCACATACATAGGGAAACAGTTTGCAAATATGGGAATCAGAGATACTCGCATAATTTTAAACTATTAAACAAACCTTGTTTCATGTTTCCATCCAGAAGAAAAAAAAATAAGGTATCTCTCTTAACAAAACTTTCACAGGAAGTAGACAAAGACACCTACAATTGGCAACTCTTTGGGTTGAAATTTTAGATCTATAAGCTAACATTTTTTTTATTATTATTTATTTGAGGTATTTAGTGGGCACTTTCTGAACTGACTGATAATATCAGTACACATGAATTTATATGAGCAAGAGCGAATGAGCATATCGATTTTGTCGGGAAAGGTATTTTCACATACCTTGCGGGGTTCTTTAACATGCCACATTTTGCATGGGAACAACCGACTTTACTTCCCCTCTGAAGGAAGTTGTGCTACGGATGTTTATAGCTCAAGAAAAACTCGTCGACCCCGGCTGGGCTTAAACCCACAAACATATGATCCTGAGACGAGCACTTTACCCCAATACCACTAAGGCAGACAACCGCATTCTAAATAATCTAATTCACTAACATGAAAGTGCACATAGCTTGTCTGTGAGATCCGCAAGAAACTATTTTTAAAACTATGAATATTCTTTTGACTTCCCTAAATTTAACTCTTCAGTACCTTTCTGTAGGTAGACAGGGAGTGTATTATTTCGAGTAACATTCCACAAATTCCGCTATCTTTGAGTGAAGACTAAACAAAGCTTAGGTGTTACAAAGCATCTGCGTGCTCTTGTGTATCAGTTTGCATCATTGGACACGTTTAAGAATGTGGAACAAGAAAATTGAAAAACCAAGGTATTTTTGCAAAGCATGTAAATAGTACATTTGCCTCATTCATTCAGTTACTGTTTGTTTGGGCTACATTTAAGTAAATAATTTGATTCTTTACAAATATCAGCCAAGGAAAATTCAGCCTTTAGCAGACAGATCTAGATCTAAATTGTATGATTTTTTCCATGGGCAGGTGGTGAATGAGGGCTCTGGGGCGCAAAATAAAGCAAAAGAAGAAACAAAACATATTTTGAAATGCATACCAATTTTCTCAAATTTTTTCGTCACATTGTGAAAAACATAAATAACTTTAAAAAATCGTTTATATATTTTTCCCTATTTTATTGTGGAAATTAGCAAAACCATAATCGCACCAGCGTGTTAACATAAACCGCTCATATGTTAACAAGCTCAGTGCTGGGTTTGTTCAGAAGCGCCCCTGAGCTCTGCAAAAATCACAGAGTGGTTGCCATGACAACTTGATGTCACTTTATTTGACTTTTACAAGTTTTTGGGGCTGAGCTGAAGTATGGTCTGCTACCAGCACCAGCTGCAGTCGGCTGGCTGGCTCATAGATAAGGAAAGTCGTTGATTTGTTTAGTATGTAAGTGTGATGCGTTTTAGCTAGTGTTTTCGATTAATTTAGTGAATAATTTAAGTTTCCAATAAGTGTGTGTGTGTGTGCGTTTGTGTTGTTTTTTCCCCACAATGGACACTCTTCAACTTCGAATGACGAGAGTTGTTATAATTTTATATATGGCTTTTATTGACTGATTGACTTAATCCTTTTTTATACTTTTTACAGTGTAGTTTGTCAGCTAAATATAGGATGATATACGTATGATATAAGGTGAGCTGTTTTCTACATAATTTAACAAATTTTAAGAGAGTACTTTCCCTTAAGGTTTACTCATGTGCCGCCACTGGTTTCTTTGCTTAAAAATATATATATGTTTTTTTTAAATATATTCAAATGATTGCTAATATGTCTACTTTATTTTTAAAAACCTCCACCACCCAAAATTAATAAGCGAGTTAAAAAAAAGTGGAGGGCTAGAAGAAAGCTGTGTTTTTTGAGAATCTTATTCTATCCCATTAAGCCATTCTTTTGAGTTTTACAGTGGCCACATGTGAAAATTAAGGTATTTTCCGATGCTACAGTTTCTGAATAGTCGTGTGATACATGTGGTGAAAATTGCTGTGCGCAACATGAAACTAGAATGGAACAGAAAAAACAGGAACTGATTAGCTCCGTGTGAACAGCAGAATCAGACTTGCCCATGTTACTTGTTAACAATGTTTGCAAACATGTCCAGACAAGCAAACTTTGTTTCTTGTAACCCATTTGAAATGGATGATAAGAAACATTGTTTCCTCTTTAGGAAACACAAAAAAAATGATTGCAAACAGTTTGAAAACAGATCACAAACTGAAGAAAAGAAGAAAAAAAACACAACATGCTTGCAAACAATATTTCCATGGAAAGGTTTCCAAGTGTGTACCAGGTTTTATAATGATGAACAAATTAAACTCAATGGCCAAAAATATTATCACAAAAAATATATAAAACTTTTTATTTCTTGAACAAAGTAGACATTTTTCCTTAAGACTGTAGCGCAATCAACACACAATATGATTCCTCATTATAATACTATGGGTGTAAGAAGCACAAAGGAGCATGGTTTGAGCGCTGACAAGGAAGATGTCCCACTCTTCGTTAGTTGGGAGTTCAATAGTGAACAAACCGATGGTGTTAAAGGATGTTTATACTTGCTCTAATATCTTTTATAACTTGCATCTGTGGTAACATAGTCAAATGCATCACTCTTATATTAGGTTGAATTGCAAGTGACAAAGAGAATGAGATTTTAATTCAGTCAAGTGTACAAAAGGTGTATTTTCCCTCCCTCCATGCACACAAATATGGGTACATTTTCTCAAAATGATACCCTTCTCATCACTACATACCCAAATAGTGTAAATATGCAGATAGCTTTAATGTATCACTCATAAATATAATTTTTGTGGACTAAAAACAATTGTTTTGATATATTTTATAACATGGTGAACATGTACATAGTAATTTGATCAATATGTAAATATTATGAGGTGCACTGGTTTTGGTTATATCTGACATAATTGGAAAAGTAATGTATGAGTTTAAGAATATTCTTTTGATTTTATTCAAGTAAAAAAAAAAATTTTTTTAACACGGTTTAGCTAGCCATAAGCTGCTTCTTCTTAAATTGTTTGTCAATCATCACTTATTATTTAGCTATCGATGTTTAATTGCAAAATACTGCACGAGCATGACCTAAAGTCTGTTCAGCGTAGGAATTGTTTTCTGAAAGGCCTTATTTCATACCAGAACTCTATTATATATTAGGATATTGGTAGGAAAAAAGACCTTTCAGAGAGTAATTCCTACCGTGAATGGAGTATACCTATATAAATATGACGTCCTACCTCTTACTGTGTGGTACTTAACACACAACATTCATAAGCATTTCTTTGAGTCCAATCATTACAAAGAAACAGCAGTTCCCTACTTTTGTACATGATGGCTTATTAAAACGTGTTTGGGGGACAAACAAAGTTTTAAGAAGGGTTTCATATCCAGAGAACTGATAAATATGAAAGAATCTGTAAATAATGTGTAAATAATTGGTTTTGAATGCCCCTGTTTTATATTTTTAGCATTTCATACACATTATATAACGTTCTATTCCATTTAAGATTGAAGAGTCAAGAGACTTAAACCAACGAGTATATAGTTCAGGTTAAATAATTTTCACCTTTGTCTCAACTGTATTAAGTTTTAGAAACCTAGGTTTCGATGTATCACTAGTATCACTACTTTAATTTATCAATTTTTAATTAATATTTATTATATATAAGGGAATACAAACATTATATTATATTTATGAACATTATATTAAAATAATTGTAAAAAGCACTTCACTATACACAAACAAAGCTGGCATGCAGTGTCACCATAAAATAGAAGATCAAAATGATTTGAATTGTTCTCATGGTGTTATCATTTTAGTTTTAAGTAATATCGACACAATTTTTACTTTAAATATAGGTGACTATTCTTAAATAATAAACATTTTCAACCTTTTTTTTCTTGCGAGCTACAATTTTTACCAATTTAATAGAATGCTAAGAAAATACAATTATAAATCTTCTAGTAATCCAATTTATGAACAAATGTTTTAGGTTCCATTTGGAGATAATTACAAGATATTAAAGAGAAAGCTAAGACAACATCTTTTTTAAACAAATATTTATTTTTCCCCTGAATGGGATTAAGTCGAATTTAACAATTCATGTTCAGTATTATCATAGAAACATAGCAAGTAACAACCAATTTTAACTTCTTTCAAGGTCTTGATTTCTTAAGAAGGCTTCAATGTTAGGAAATTTTATGATAATGAAGTGGACATGAGTATGTTATAGAAAAACCCACACGCATTAAGTGAGTGGTCATACGAAGAAATTAAAAAGGATCATAACTTATGTAAGAAAATGAAATCGTTTCACTATACCAACATTTTTGAACAGGTGTAATTTTTGTTATGACATTTTGATTAAGCTTTTCTTTCTTCAAAACTGCAATGTTTACAAACATAACAAATTAATAGTCCAAATATATATTGCTACAAAAGGCATGTCTGGTACTTTACATTTTATAAAAGCTTCATTTATCTAACAAACAAAAAATCATATTTTACCAATGTTGAGCGTCGAAAATGAATGTGCCACATAAGCTATTTAAATTTCCATACATGTTAGCATGATATTAGATAACATAGCAATCAGATTACGTACACAATGTTTATAGACATCTCTTAAGTCTTAAATGTTCAAAACTGAATTAATGTATTACCATAGATGTTAAAATGGTATAGCCCTTATCCAACATAACCTTAATAATGGTAGCTATCATCTGTGTGTTTATATTTATTGCCATGATTTCGAGGTTCATAATTAAATAGCATAAGCTTAAAATACAAATTTATTTTCCAGGGATATTAAAAAAGTTGAGAGGATTGTTATTATTTAAATCTAATTTTAAGCATGTATTATAAGTGCCTACATACTAAAGCATTATAAATAATCAATGATTTTACTAAACATCAAAATTAAAACAGTTAACTTTAAAACAAAACATTAATATTGAAAAGTTCCAAGTGAATTTATTTTTGGGAGTACAATAGGGCCCCCATATCCGCAGGTAATACATTCCTAGATCTACCGTGGTGGTGGTGGTGTGGTATGTAACTATACCCTGATTTTTGTGCTGCTGATAGTACCTTGCACACCTTGTATACTGTTTCCACTATTGTCTTTATTTAATATTTTGTTCTACTGTTATTTTTTAGTAAGAGCAATTTTAATGCATATAAATATTAAGTTTACTTTGCTTTACTTGTAAAACAAACTAACAAAAGAAAAGTTAAAATACTTTATATTTTGTTTAAATCTAGATAATTTGTGTTTGTTAATGTGCATTTTATCAGTAACCATTGTGGTTTAAATCATATATAAACTATTTTGTATCACATAAGTATGATTATTTTTAAGGCTATTAAAACACATAAATAACAGATTTTTTTATTAACGTGTTGCTTTAATATTATTTTTAATGAAATAACATAAATTACTCATGTAAAACTATGGTTATTTAAAGGATTTATTTTAGTATATGACACCAAACAAGAATGCAGATAGATTTAATTAATAGTTAGCATATAACCCGAACGGGAAGTAAAACGAGCTGCTAAAAAATTAATTTCCAGATCCCCTCTATTCCTGAAATAGTGAAGCGTATGGCTAAGGTAAGTCACGTATTAATAAAATAAAGCTTTCAATCAGCTATAGCTCAAATTGTCATACTTTGAAAATATCAACAAGATAATTAGATGTAGCGTAGAATAAAATTGCTTTTTTTTTACAATCTCCTCATGGTTTCAAAATCTTGCCAGTACATGACATGTTCAAGGCCTATGTTTCCCCAAAATAGCAATACACTGCACCAACCAAATTCTGAGATATTTTCATAGTAGGCCTAGATTAATAAAAGTTAACCTATAATTTCACAAATGTTTGTTAAAAGTTCAGTCAAAATTAAGAATCACAAAATTATAGGATTATCTCTTGTTGTAGTTATGGCAAAATAAAAGTGTCAAACTGGCTTAGGTAATAAAACCAAATGTTAATTCAATTAAAAATAAGGATGTAGACTCAATTCAGCCTCATCCTATCTTATAAACTACATCAGAGTGAAATCAAGTAAGGTGCTACCTTTCAGGGTAAATGAAGAGTATAATATGTTATTTAAAGATACAATCTTAAGATATTTTTACTCTGAGAATTCACCAGTACTAGGCTTAATATAAATGTATATTGTAAAGAATAAGAGAAAATGGATTGTTTGTATTAATCAAAGAGTCGAACAGGAATTGGTACTATTAAATAATTTTAGGTTCATAAAGGTTTTAAAAGGTTCTTAAAGGTTCCTAGTTTTACAGAAATGTATATAATTTTGATAAGTTGCACACATTCCCCCCCTTTTACATTAATTTATTTTTGAAATGTTGTGTTTTCCCATTTTTCATTAAGTACTGAAAAGGCTTGATATATTTTAGATTACTACTTTGTCTGAACCCTCTTTTCTAAGGTGACTAAAAAGAGTTAATGTCTATTAATGAGCCCTTAACAATACACACTAAAGAGTTTAGATTCCAGAGGAATGTAATAACTGTCACATTGTTCACTGTTTTCTTACTTTAATGTTTACGTTAAAGGTTTAAGAAGATGTACTTAAAGTCTGTTCAGCGTAGGAATTGTTTTCTGAAAGGCCTTTTACCCTACCAGAAATCTATTATATAGTAGGATATTGATAGGAAAAAAGACCTTTCAGAGAGTAATTCCTACCATGAATGGAGTATAGCTTTGACAGACAGCAGATAAATACCACATTCCTCTGAAGTTGAAATACAGAAATTATGAAAACATCTCTTTTAGACAAGCCTATTGTATTCAGTACTTCCTGGAAGTTAAAACTGATAATCTGGTGGTTAGTTTAACAGTTTATAATAGTGGGAAAAGGTTGGTGGAGGATGGCAAAATGCAAACTTTTAATTCTTTCACTCAATTTTAAATTAGGAAGTAGCTCAGTAAATGTGTTCCTTATGTACAGTGCAGAGGTGATTATTTTTGTTGTTAATAAGTGGTTTAAATAATATTATTGATGGGGTGTGTTGAGAAAACCCTGTTTGGAAGTTTTTTTTACTATGAGATTGATGGTGACAGATTAAGATTCAAATTAGAAGGATGCACTATTGTTATTAAGGTACGTTATTTTTTTTAATCTAGCAATACTTTTGATCCAGTGTGTTATTTCCGAAGTGGTGTTCTAGTCTCCTTCGATGCTAATGCATATACACTTCTTCTAAGTATAAAAATATAACCTTCCTCATTCATTTAAAAAACCCTCTCTATCAAAATTAGTAGCTTAAACGAATAGAAAAATGCAGCGCTAAAAAAAAATTAATCAAAGAATCGGAACACTATCAGGAACCGTAAAGAACCAGAACCTTTATTGTGATCTTACCAGAACCATAACCTTTAAAATGTTTGTCTAGAGAACATGAATTGGAACCAGAACCGATAAAAATTTTTGATTCGACTCCCTGGTATTAATCACATCAAGCCACGAGATTGAATCAAACCAGTGTGGCACAGAAATATCCCAAACAACAAATTATATAAATAACTGCTGGATCCACCATTTTTGTTCCCCAATATTCAACAGCAACTACTTTATTCAAATTCAAGTCAAGGAAAAAAAATCCAAGTTTTCCAATAACAACTCACTAAAACAACTTACTTGTCGTGGGAAATGATGAGGTAGCAACTTTGGGATTATTCAACATCGAGAGCATGTATGGCTGACAACTGTTTACTCAACATTAATAGATCATTTAATGGAATACTAGCAAATTATTTTTTTAACAAATTAATTTATTATTATTATACTTAATGGTACATTTGTGAGGATTCATTGGTTGTGTCTATTCACAAGAACCACTGTGACGATGCCTTTTGTGATCAGTTTGTGTTGAAGGCCTGTCCTTTAAGCCGTATCGTGGATGCCCAATCGGAAGATGTCGTGTTGACAGTAAAAGGAACTGCCCAATGGTTTCAGCACAAACACTTGGGAGTATGCATGGGGTGGATCATCGTCAGCCTGGAAACAAACATTCATTCTTATTATCAATGTGTGGATGTTACACTTGGGAGTATGCATGAAGTGGATCATCGTTGGCCTGGGAACAAACATTCATTCTTATTATCAATGTGTGGATGTTACACTTGGTAGTATGCATGGAGTGGATTATCGTCGGCCTGGGAACAAACATTCATTCCTATTATCAATGCATGGAGTGGATCATCGTCGGCCTGGGAACAAACATTTATTCTTATTATCAATGTGTGGAGGTTACACTTGGGAGTATGCATGGAGTGGATTATCGTCGGCCTGGGAACAAACATTCATTCTATTATCAATGCGTGGATGTTTTTATTTAGGAACAATACATACTACTGAACAAAAAGTTATTTTAGAACATGACTTACCAATTAACTCAACCTAAGACACCAAGTTTAGTATTGGGTGATTCATAAACAATGAATTTGCTTGTTTAAAACAAAATCCTGAATGTTTACCATTTCAAGTGGATTTTTTTCAGCTCTCCAGCTTAAATATTTGTATTAACCTTTCTAGTCAAGCAATTTATGTAAGTTTTCTTGGCTTCCTCACTAATAAATCTCAGAGAAGCAAGGATACCTTTGGAAAGCCTAGTAAATTCTATTTTCAATTATAAAATCAATGAGTTTTCTTTTTAAAAACAACCAGATATTGCATGGTTTGAAATGTTTGTTGTTACACTTTTATCTGAATTTCTTTGTTTGTTTGTCTTGTTGAATCCTGATAAAGGATGATCAAATTGTCAGTCTACCAATGTTGGTTAGATGGAAGGTTTTTTCAAAGAACATACTGTCACAAATCCTTCCATAGTGTGCAGAAGAATTAAATGACCTTGGTACATATACAACACAAAGCATTTTTTTAAAAGAATAGCCATTTGAGTTACAGTATGGATCCAAAACACTTGCTACAATATTACACTCCATGGTGGGTGGTGGGTTGCTTTCTTTGTTGGGTGTGAGATATGGCTTTCCTAGACTTTGCTGTGTGTTGGCGTCCTATGTTCAATCCAAGGCCATATGCTCACCAGAGATATGATACTGCTGTTCTACTATGAAGCTATCAAGATGAATAAGTTTCAAGAAACACATCAAGGCCGGGCAAGTTGTCACTTAGAATTAACAGTTTTGTTGAAACATTTCCTGTATTCAATATATTTTCATTTGTTTCGTATACTATGATAAGTTATTATTTTGATGATTTATTATTACTTTGTAGTTATAACAATAATCTAAAATAAGACTTGTTATGTCATATAAACTTTACTTTTTTTTTTGTAAATTTTGTTTTACTAAATCAGGGTGTCTACACAATCTTGGGGAAAATTCCCTGAAAATTCTAGATTTTACTGGGCTTAAAAAATCCTATAGTTCTACCCATATTCTTTTTGTAACTAAAACGTACCTGAATTTGTCAGTTTATTTTATTTTTTAAATGAATTAACTTTTATTGCTAAAGAGCATTTAATCTAGGTAATTTATTTAATAAAAATGGTAATCATATAAGACAAATTTGGATTAAAAAAAAATATATTCTATAAAAATTATCTGAAATAGTAGCTAAGATATTTTACTAGGTTGTTAAAAAACGGTTGGATACTCAAAAATTCATTGAGTCATGCTCAATATTGTTTCAAATTACTGGTTTTTCAGTAAAGTAGACAACCTGTAAATAAATCAATAAAGGTAAATTAGTTAAGGCATATAAGGAACTAAACTGGTCATTTTTAATTTAGGAACTTTAACTCAAAATATTCATAGTTTGAAAAGAGACCATTTTTAGGAACTTTCCTAGCACTGAAGAATAGACACCTCTTTGGATTAGTTGTAACCCAACAAGTAGAAGAGATTGGTTGAGGTTAGTGAACATGCAATAAGCAAAATAAACTTAAGTTGGTCAATACATTATCATATCAAATAAAACTAAGAGATCAGGAATACGAGGTGTGGCTACTAAATAACCGGAATCATTTTTTTGCCACTTACCTGAGGTCTCAGCAACAACCAGCAGGGTAATTTATTGATCTATGTTCTTTTCTCCCTCGACCTTCCAAATTTCAAGGTTGTGCGACCAACAATTCAGCAGTAGCCTTTGTTCGAAGTGGAGCATGTACCTGAGCTCCGTCAGAATTATGTTGAGTGTAAAAAAGTGAGCAGCGTGTCAACATGAAGTTTCTTGTAAAACATGGGAAATCCGCTACAGAAACGTACAATTTGTTAAAGGAAGTTTATGGTGATCAGTGTTTATCTCGTACTCAAGTGTTTGATTGGTTTAAAAAATTTAAGGAGTGGAAGAAAGAGATTGAAGACAATCCGCGCCCAGACAATCCTCACACATCAAAAACAGATGTTAATATTGAAAAAGTGAGTGAAATTGTTCGAAAAAATCGACGCCTGAGCATTCGAGCAATTGCTGACTTAACTAACATTAATAAGGAAACAGTTTTACAAATTTTACATGAAAATTTACACATGGAAAAAGTTTGCTCTAAAATGGTGCCAAAACTGCTCACTCCTGAGCAAAAGGTAACTCAAATGAACATTTGGGTTGACATTCTTCATAGCATCGAAAATGATCCAAACTTTTTAGAAAATGTGATAACTTGTGAAAAATCATGGTTTTTTTCAAGTTCGACCCTCAAACTAAGCGCCAATCCATGCGATGGAAGAGTCCCAGTACACCAAGACAAAAGAAAGCACAAAGGAGCAAGTCCAAATTCAAAATAATGATTATAGGTTTTTTTTAAATTTTGATTGTTCACAATGATTGGGTAGCTGAAGGTCAGACTGTTAACCAGGTTTACTATAAGGTGTTGACAACCCTTTGTGAACGCATAAGAAGAAGACCTGAAATGTGGAAGAACGGCTCGTGGATTCTTCAACATGACAACGCACCAGCACATAAAGCGCTGTCTATTCAGAGGTTTTTGGTGAAACACAAGATTCTCGTGTTAGAACATCCAACTTACTCACCTGATATAGACCCGTGGGACTTTTTTCTGTTCCTGAAGATTAAGTCTGCCCTAAAAGGAGCCAGTTTTGAGTCTGTTGATGTTGTGAAGGAAAAAGCGACGAAGCTCATGAAGAGCCTCTCAGAAAAGGACCTGAAACAACATTGCTTCCAACAGTGGAGTGAGGTGTTGGGATCGGGGAGGGGACTACATTGAAGGTGATAACATGTCCATTGCGTAATTTTGTTGATACAATTTTTTAGAGCATCAGTCCGGTTATTTAATAGCCAAACCTCGCATAACCGAAGGACACACAATATAAAGTCAAAGAAGTCATACTTGATTGATATTGTGGCCATTTTCAGTCATGCTCTATTTTCACCGTATTTTTACAATATTCTACATCCACATATACAGAATTCTATTTTATGGGCCTGGTGAGTATTTGAAAACAAAAATCCATTATGGTATTACAATCAGAATCCCATTGTTGACGCAGGTTGGCAGGTTTCAGTGTGTATTTTGTTGAGCTACAGCAATAGTAGTTATTTGAGCTCTAAGCAATCACCTTGTACCTTGTGTACAATACAGCTATTTTCTGTATTTTATAGTAAATTCACCCGCCTAGGTGGCGTAGTTAGCTAACTAGCTTGTTTCGTGTTGAGCTAGACTGCCGAGGTCGGGGAGATCAAAGTTCGAATCTCGGTCGGGTGAACTGAGGGTGGTTTTCCCCAAATGGTTTTACAATCTCCCTCCACACAAATTCGGGTTCCCTTCCTCTATATTCAACCTTCCCAATTCCTAGCCCATTAGCGTAATTAGTACTTAAACGTACAGCCCAAACGGGTAGTAAGACGCAACATTAAAAAAAAGTGAATAGTGCATAGTGTTCGTTGCACAATTCATAAGAAAAATACAACATTGAAAATCAAAATTAACTTAAATCAAGAGGTGCCTGTACAATTTAATCAAATTTCATTTTTATTTAGTTCTGATTTTATTATTGTCATGAATATTATGGCATAAATACTTTTCATTTACAGGATCAAAAATTTAATATTTCTAACAATCATATTTACAATCATATTCAATTACGCTAAAATAAAGAAAATCTGTTGACAAAAAACAAGTATGGCTACTACAAGGCATTTTAATCATGAACAGAAGATATTTTTTGTTTGCTGTGTATACTGACTAGAGCCTCTTCTCACCATTATCATTGGCTGATAGACTAAAGTCCAAGGGTTGTTTACACTTAAGTCTATACAAAGTTTATGCACTATTCTCTATTAGTAATGTGTGATGCATGAATATAAACACAGACATAATAGAGCTGATGTCAAAACATGTGGGTGGTCATTGAAACAATTTAACAAATGGTTTGTTTCTCTTGTCAATAAAGGGTGTGTGTTTGACACAGCTTTTGGTATTTGTGAGAATAATATTTGATAGCTGTGGTGTTAGTGAAAAACACTTTTAACTTTTAAAAGAACCACTCTAAATAAATTGTCTACACCAGCTTAAAAATGTTAATTTTGAAATACAATATGACTATAGCAAAAATTCTCTTTCATTGGCATTGAAGGTACAAACGTTCGCAATTCAAACAGTTATTTGTGTGAAAAGGATATTCCCTTGATCTCTTATTAGCAACTATGTATTTTTAAGAAAGCATTATGAATAATGCATATTATAAATTGAGAAAAGTTGTTAGTGCAATTCCTGCCAAATGTTTGGTGAAAAAATTTGCAATTGTTTTTATATGAAGTTAAGTGTCAGTACAGAACTATATTGTTTCATACATAGGTATTAACTTGTTGGATTACGAAAAAAAAAACTATTTATATCGACTAAAAGTTTTTATTAGACTTATATTTTAAATAATGTTCAGAAGCAACATGTAGAATTAATTAATTGTTTGGAAAAACTATCAAACCATGAACTGCCTTTAATGCACTGATTAATCACAAATCTAGAAAATTTTAATCTTTAAAAAACATTATTGGTTATTTCCTCTTTCTTAGTCCTTTTGCTATATAAATAATAAAACATTAATACAATAAATCAGAATCCTCTCACCTAATACAGTGGAGACTAATCTTCTAGCCAAGGTAAATATAATTAGTTTTATTTGTTCTCCTTGAATTCTAGTCTTGAAGTCTATACATCATGTTATAAACAAATAAATCAGTCGGTTTAGAAAGTGCATGTTAAATACCTCAAATAAATGAAAAAAATAGACAGATAGGCTTAAAGCCCAACTTTTTACTAGCCACTAATAGTTATAGCCAATACTTACGAAACAAAATTTTTGGTTTATTATTTATGCAGTTTTGTCCGACTTTAAAAAGGATGATGTCTTAAAATTCCTTTTTAATTTGTTAACAACCCTTAAGTCTTGTGTTCTAATCATGGAGAAAGTGATTTTTCTTTAGATCGATCAAAATAATATTATTTGCATTTGTTAACCAAACTGATCAAAATTGTAGTTCACATAACAATGAATACCGGTATTGTCTTAAAATGAAGCAAAACAGACTACCAAAGGATCATACCTCTGCAGTTACTAAATCGGAATACAAAATCCCTGGTCATTACAAATACAAAACATAAAACTTGGTATATCAACTACAGTGCAAATCATGTGATGCAGAATATAGAGAGGTTCTCTCAGACAGCGAATGAACAATCATTGTTTTGACACAAGCCACAAAGACCTGGACAAGCCTGTACACATTCCTGCTGGTACCCACAACCAGGACTTTCAAACCTGCTACACCACCAAAATATTAAGAGCATTTCCCAAACAGTGCAACAGTTCTCAACTCAATTAGTGGAACTGGCTCACCAAAGGATTACCACCAGGCTTTAATGGAAGATAGTTTCCTCCTAAGAGATCTAAGAGATTAACACTTTTTTTTAATTACTATCCATATTATGATTTGTGTATTATTTATATTTTATCACTATTACCTTTTTTCCAATTAATCATTAAATATTAATATTATTTATATTGGATAACCACAGCCAGAGCTTTTAGAAATTCATTTTTACTCCTACAACAGTTTACCAAAGTGTTTCTAGCAGTTTCTTTTTTAATTCAAAATGGAATAATTTAGTGTTTGTGTAAAGTGTATTCTCTTTTTGCTTGATAAAGGCAACAATGCCGAAATATTATTCAATTTGTGTTTTTGTGTTTAAATGTGTGTTTGACTATTTTTACTAAGAAGATGTCACCTTCGTTTATTGGATTCTTCCAACATTTTCCTCTTTCTCTAAGTGGGCTTTCTTAATTAAATTTACATTTATTAGTTTCTTTTTATTTATTTACATCAATTTCTATAGTAAAATTATTAGGTAATTGTTAGATATTTTGATTTTACACCAATTCATGTTATTTTATTATATGACAGGATTAGGAATGAAGATATTTGGACTAGAGTTAGGCTACAGGGGGTAGATTAAATAGTCGGAGAAGCATGGGTAAGATGAGAAACATAATGAGAATAGAAGAAGAAATAATCTGAAAAAAGAGTTGGGAGGAGCTATAATAGCAAGTGTGCAAGTGAAAGGAAAAGAATGGTAGAAAGACAGAGAAAGATAGAGTAATTTTACTAAGCTGAACCAGCCAAAGGCTGCAAACAATAATTCATGCTGGTTTTTACAATGTAAAATCCAATTTTGACAAATATTTTACAACACTTAATTGATATTATTTTTATAAGTAAGCTCAGAGTTCACGTCTCAATGGATTTGTTCAATCCCCCAACAATAATTTTATAAGGAGGGGTGTAATTCCAAAAAGCATGCACATATTCCATGCCTTTACACGACTTTGCACATAGTAAAATATTGTTTTGGCAATACACGTATTACTTGATGTTCAGACTGTCCACAACTCAAATTAATTTAAGTAATTATACAGAACCAGGAAAGTGGATTTTAAGGAATACACAAGCATTAATCTGGAGAAAAGATGGAAAGCCATTAATGAAAAAAAACTCCCTAGTGTGGCATGATGGTATTCATCAAACAATGCCCTCCCAGGTTATAGTTGAGCAGGCTCTACATATACTAGCTCCGCTGATGGCCAAATATACTTCTTTATTATATTTATTGTATTCTGTAGTTATTACAAACCATCGTGCAGTTAAGTCCACTATAATTGTCAAAATTACTTTGAAATATTAACCAAAAGAAGGTAATTTGTTGAGTTAGCAGCAAAGCATATTAAGCAGTGCACAAGCCCAAAGCCCAAATCACATGAAAAGAGGTAGGGTACCCAATCAAGTCTGCTGAAAACAATGGGGCACTAAGCTCACTGGGAAAGCTTCAAATGGCACTTTATTGATACCGGAATCTCCAAAGTTGGGACCACACCATCTGTCTCAAGTTCAAGTCAACAGCCAGGATTCAAATCAGACACACTCCAATGGTGAAAGACCAGTGTCAAGACATTCTCAAATATTGTAAACACATCAAAACAGAAACTTGTTCCCATAATAAAATGCCCAAGTTTTATCTGAAGCTAGGCCAAGTTCATACTCAGACTTGATCGAGTGAGGTAATAATCTTGCCTGCAATTAGACTAGATGCTGTCATGTAACGCAAGGCGAAACAGATCATGTTGGACGTAAAAACTGGTCCCTATTGGCTTCAACACAAACGTCTGGATATATGCATGGGGTGGATCCTCGTCCGTCTGAAGAGAATCACTCGTCAATTACATGGTGTTCTGTGTTTATTGTTTTATTATCTAACTTATTTAAAAACCACTCAGTCTAAATAGCATTTATGTGAGCCACATATAAATATAAAAACAATACTTCCTGTGATATATCATCTGCCATCTCTTTGTTTGTGCATGTAGCTTAGTCCAGGTTATATCTATATTGGTGCAATTACTTTATTAGACAACTAAGTGTCCAGACTCGGAATCAAAAGCTTAGACTTTTAACTTAATACACCACTACTCTAACTTAATTATCTAGGGACTTGTCCAAGACTGGGGTGCATTTCTCCATACATAAATATCTCAGGACTCCACAGCAAGTGTCTTGACATTCAAGTCAAGATTACTGCGTAGTCAGATTTTTTGGAGATCTACTTATACTTAAAGTTATAGTTCATTTCAACAAAATTTGACACTGTAATATATGTCTAAATAAGTGAATAAAAAATATTTTTATTTGGCTTTTAAGTACCTAAGAAAACTATGATTATCATAGTATATCAATTTTATTTACTCTAAATTTTCAAGTGTTACAATTAATAAATTATAAGTGGGTTGCATGCACCGTTATAATTTTTAGATAGCTCATTTCTATTTGAATTATGAGCTGTCCTTTGCAGTTTTTACTAAACAAAGTAAGAGTCTTACTTGCAATCGCCCCAAGACATTTATAAGAACACCTCCGTCAAACATGGGTTGAGAGTCGACTGCTGTAATAATTCGATTGATTTTTTGAAAACTTAGACTCTGAAAAACAATAAAGAAAATATAAAAATTATCTTTTAACTAATTCAAATCAATTTCCTCAAAGTACAACTTAAGGACTAGTAAATTTATAGTTGATCAACAATAACTGTGAAAACTTACATTCATTATTTATTCTGAACTTTTGTTCTATGTTCATAACATAATATGCATGGAATCAATAACACAAATAAGCTGTTTAGAAAAATATTAAAATTGTCAGAAAAAACACAAACAAGTTAAAGATAAGAAAGCATCAAAATAAAAAAACCATTAAAATATTAAATTGTAGGATATTTCTTAAGTATTGGCAGAAATGGGTAAAGGGGTTCTTGGTTGTTAAATGGAGAGAGATAAAAATGTTGATCTAATTATCTTTGAAATGTTCCAGCTTGTTTGCCCCTAAATTTGATGTTGTCAAGGTTAACAGTCGAAATTTGAAATACTTGTAATATTACATATACTTGTTATGTTAAGAAGAAAGAACAAAGTTCAGAATATATATAATAAATATAAGCTGTCACCACAAATATTATTAATGATAAAATTTGTTTTCAAAACCAACAATGTTTCCTAAATTATATTTGAATGATTTAATAATATTACACTCACAGTTATCTTCTCCATTATTTTTACAGCCCCCTGTATTTGTTGACCTTCAAAGGTCATAAAAGAGGTCTCTGTCTGAAATCAAATTAAATAAATGTGAGTTAGCTGCAATATGAAATATATTATTGTGATTGTTTCATATATTTAATTAAGTTTTCGAGAGGTACTTAACATGCTGTAGCCCGGGAACATTTAACTGTAGTGAAATTCAATATTTAATTTGGCAAAAAATATTTTTTCCAGCGCAGTGATTGAATACACCTCAGTACTCCAGGTATTCCCGACTCAAAACTATGTCACACCCTTTTACCCCCGTCCTCACCCTCCCCCCGGGTTCCCAACACAGTTTTTGTTAATATTTTTTATGATTTAAAAAAAAAACAGTTTTTTATTTGTATTAACAAAGTCTACTTTGAATTAGAAAAATTATAAACTAAATTACACAGCTACAAACAAAAAAAGACAGTTTGAATCAAATTGTAATTTACTAAATTATTAATATATTTCATATTTTGAGTAAAGCAACATTTTCCCGGGTATTTTTTGTAAGCCTAATTTACCAAATTTCTCACTTATTCTCGTTTTTTCCCGACCACCTCAAATTCCCAGATAATTCCAGCTTTTCCTGATTTTCCCGGATGGTAGACACCCTGAACATGTTATTAAAAAACTTAACGACTATAACAAAACAGTGATCTTTTACAAGTGTTGGTAACCCAAAACCTAAACATCTGATTTTAGAATTGTAATCCAGGTAAAAACCTATCATCAACAGACTATACCTAGTTTATTTTGTGAATAATAATTGAAATTCTAATTTATTTGTGAATTTAAAGTTAGCAAGGATAGATCAATTCAGCAAAGTAACAATCATAATGAAGGTTAGGCTTTAAGCTAGGTTGAAAAGGAACTTTAATAATAGAGTGAGGTTCATTTCCAACCTAAATAAATGTGTACTGTACATAATTTATCCATAAAAGACTTACATTATTTAATTTAATAATTGATTTTCAGTGGGTGAATTCCCGTGGGTGTGTCCGCTTGGATCTTATAACATTTTGAGTTTGGTTATAATGTAGCCTTGTGTGTGTTGGATGTAAAATTGTTAATGGATGTGCAAGAGTGTTTTTGTTTGGATAGGAAAACATGAGTTAACTATTTTCAAGAAATTTATTTGTTGCAAAATAGAGCAAAGTGTGGTCGATGGAGAATATTATTACAGATTGATCAACCTAATATCCATGTTTCAGCCATTCGATTTTACAGATTTTTCAATGATGTGTGTTCCTGCGTCACTTAGTTGAGTTTGGTTTTGAATTGTTCACTGTGATAATGGCTGTATTCGAATAGTCTAAGGCTCCATAGTCGGACCCTTGAGTTTTAGACTTGATGCAGTCTTGATGATTTTACACTTCTTGCACTGTTCATAGCGAAGACTCCATCAAACTATTCGAACAGCAACAACCATATTTAAAATGGGGCAAAACGTAAGTCAGTGCTCTAACAGACAAAACAATAATACTAAAAAATGGCCAGACAAATACCACAACTGACACCATGAGAACAGCGCTGGTAGCCTTCATATCCATGATGACCAAGACCTCGAGAAGACTGCATAAACTCCATTCACGGTAGGAATTACTCTCTGAAAGGTCTTTTTTCCTACCAATATCCTACTATATAATAGATTTCTGGTAGGGAAAAAGGCCTTTCACAAAAAAAACCTACGATGAACAGACTTGTAGTATCCTTCGCGACTATTCGGACAGATCTACACTTGGTCACGTGATTGCCAATGCAGCTATCAGGGGAACGAGTCAAGGCGACGCTGCATAAGTAGACTATTAGGATACAGCCAAAGTTTTTTCTTGAATTTAATATTATTGGATGCCCCACATTTTTTTAAAGTGTAATGCTAGTATAAATTTTTGTGATTTTTGGGTTTTTAAGAAAACAATATTCGCCTGAAAATGTACAGTTCTTAGGGTTCGTACCTTAAATTTTGTTAAACACATTGAAGCTAATTGACTCACCCTAATATGTTCATCATTTGATGAAATTAAACACACTATAAGTAAACTATGACATGATTAATAAATCCGCAAACTCTAAATTTTACTGGAACTTAGCTAGGTCTAATACTCAACGATACTTTGCGACAACTTTTTTTAAAAAGATTAACAGATAAGATTACTTACGTTATACATGTTTATCAAATTGGGTCGTTGGACAGGATCGTCGAAAATTGCATAGTATTGGTGAACGAAGCCTTTACCTATAGCTTCGTACGCTGGATTTAGTGCCATGTTTTATAAAACTAATTTCGACTATATGCCAGTTAAAAAAAAAATTGTTAAACTTATTTATCAGTAATAAACTAATTTAACAAATTCAAAATATCACGTATAAAGGCATTAAAACACAACCATAGATGGCAGCAGTAAATTCATCAGATAGCCAACATAATCCAGATTAAAATAAGTTCCCTTTCTACTGTTTAAACAAAAATACCTTGTATACTTTTTATTTTAAAAGTATTCATTTTACCCAAAGAACTCTATATATTACTGAAGGAACCAGTAAAAATCATTTGTGATGCACCAATATTTCTTTTCACATTTCTAGTATACAAAACTAGAAATTATATAGTACCGGTACTGTCAAAAAAATTTTTAAGTGCAGTCACTTTTAAATTTAAAGTTATACAATTCTGATTCACTGCTAATCTGGTATATCTAAAAATAAAAGCATTACTATATTGAACCACGCAATTGCTGACCATGTTGTTAGCGTTCTGCTGAGGCTTTCAAATATGATATTTAACTTTATTCGATAGCATGTGTTTAATATTTACTATCATAAAGTTTGTAATAGAGTTTTAGTTCTCTATACTACTCGTATATTCACTTTGGTGGATATAATTATTTTGTAGAATTCTAGTTAGGCTGGCTATGTTTTTCTATATCTTTGACTTTTATTTTACGCCCCTGGCGGAGAACCTCGAGCTACTATGTAGTACATGGTCGGATATCTCATAAGGAAACCCTTTCAGCGATCCCTTTAGTACTGCAATCAGACACTGCTAGCACTGCTGTAAATAGATCGATATATTTAATCGACTAATTGTATAATATTGACTATCTACCCCATTGGATAGCATTATCGAGTATCGACTAGTTTTTGTTTTCGAATTAATATGATGATCAGTTTTCAGTGAATGGCGTTCTAACTTTTTGTTAGTTATTTATTCAGAATTTGTTTATAAAATGAGCCAAAATCGGCTCGTATACATATAAACATCCTAATGTAGGCGTGGTTTATTCACTAGCTTGTTACATACATTTAGGAAAGTGAGATCTATTCCAGGATGTAAATTATTTGTCCTCACCCGGCCACTTTATTTTATATGCAATCACCCCAATGATAGTAAAATTACAAATAAACATAATAGTATAAAAAAAACCTTTACAAAAAACAAAACCACAATAAGTACGGTATACATACGCATTCTGCTCCAATTATCACATCAGTTGCTACAAAATTACAGATACCTTTTCACCCATATATCACCTGGTAAAAATTATTTTACAGAATGTACCTCTTAACTTCCTTTTTAAAAAGATTAAGTTTCATCAACTTTATTGCTTGTGGTATTATATTGAAAAATCCCTTAATCTTTATTGTGTAGAGTCCAAAAGTAGTGGTGTTTATTTCGTCTTGGAAATAATTATTCAGACTTCTTGTTCCCCTTTTTGTGTTCCCCAATTTTTAGGTTACTATTAGTTAGGTTGTTTTCAAGTTTATATGCCATTTCAACCGTATCCAAAAAAATAGCTTCTGTTAATTTCAAAATACCCAACCTCTTAAGCTTAATGTCACCGTCCTCACTACTGGGCAACCGAAAAATATTTTTTAGTGCTGTGTTTTGTAGTATTATTAGTGGTATTAAATGACTTTTAAAAGTTTTACCTCAGATTACATTTAAGTAGGACAAGTGCGAGTTAACCAGAACAAAGTAGATGGGCTTTAACCCGTTCGGATTGAATTTGTAGGAGAGTTATTTTAGAACCCCAACTGGACCCCTATTTTT
>CABFWB010000217.1:200649-241463 GCA_902151455.1 Timema bartmani
TTTTTTTTTTTTTTTTTTGTGACATGGTTTATATGTATGCTCTAAGATAGTGAGCTGTCAATGGTCAGACCGAGATATTTTGCTTTCTTTACTCTTTTCAATACGTTAGTCCCAAAGCCTATCTGGTAATTATCTATATTCTTTCTATCCTTGTTTCCCGGTCTAGTAAAAATGACGTAGTTAGACTTTTCAAGATTCAGCGACAGTTTATTGACTCTTAACCAATGTAATACCATTTCAGGTCTGTTTGAATATTCTCTGCTATAGTTTTGAAATGTTGTCCAATGTAAAATAAAATTGTGTCATCTGCATATAGTTGTAAATGGCCTTGAAAATTTACCTGGAAAATGACGTTAGCATAATTAAGAAAAAGTACAGGCCCAATTACCGAACCTTGAGGGACCCCACACGTGACACAACGTACAGTGCTTTCGTGATTGTTTGTGTAAGTGTATTGATTTCTGTTAGTAATATAGCTCTTAAACAACTCAAGAGCTACTCCGCTTATTCCTATTTTAGACAGCGTGTATAATAGAATTTCATGGTTGACAGTGTCAAATGCCTTTTTTAAATCAATACAAAAAGCTTAGTATTGTCATCCAATGTATTCTGTATTTTATCAATCAATTCAAAAGCTACAGTTAATGTATCAGATTTACCCCTAAATCCATATTGGGGGTGTTTGAAAAATGTATTTTGTCTAAAAACTTAAGTAATCAAACTTTCATTATTTTTTCTAATATTTTTGATACGGAAGAAATAAGTGAGAGAGGCCTGTAGTTTGATGGATCACATTTTAAAGTGCCACCCTTATACACGGGAATAATATTTAATATTTTCAGCTGTTCCGGAAATTGACCTTCTGTCATAGATTTTTTTAAATAGAACAGAGATTTACTCTGCAAAAACAAATTTGAGCATTGTTTTAGTACTACTTTATTAGAACATTTATCAAAAGGAAAACTTTTTGAGTTACTATCATTTTTTACTTCCATTACATCTGTCAAGAAAATTGAAAATTCGCAGTCTATAGTGGTAGTGTAATATGTCCACTTATTATCAGGATATACAGGAATACTCATTGCAAGATTATGTCCTACATTTATAAAAAAATATATTTAGCAAATCTGCCATTTCAGAAGTTGTATTATATTCCTTGTTCATAAATTACAAACGTATTATTTTGTTATTAACTTTACAGTTTTTATTTAGGGACTTATTTATCTCCTGCCACAATTGTTTAGGCCTATTACTACTACTTATAAACTTTTTTGAAAAAAAATTCTTCACCAACCTTCTCTTTAGTGCTTTTACGTTATTTCTAGCTAAAATATAATCACTCTTATAGCTAGTATTTTCTGTGTTAAATTTACCTAGTTTATATGTTTTGTAGGAGAATAACGAATACTATTTGTAATTATTTGACCTCCCCTTCTTTCAGCAAACACAAAGCATTTTGCACTATCGTCATGAGTTCCTAAAAAAAAATATGTATTTGTGCTGGTGTTAATTTGTCCCAAAGATTCATTAAGCTTAAATTCTAAGATATTGTAATCAATTACACATTGATATTCAGTGTCGTTTTTCCTCTCCACCATGATATAATTTGATTCCAATTCCACTATTAGAATGTTGTGATCACTTAAACTATTGTTAATGTTTGAAATCCACAAAGCCTGGCCATCTACATTTGAAATAATTTGGTCTAATGTACTTTCATTGTTGCTAGCTCATTGCAAATGTCATAGCCATAGCTGTTTAGCAGATTATTAAATACTGTATCATTTATTGTATTAATGTTTGTGTCCCCAATAATTATGCATTTTTCCCCTGCCAAATTGTTTATAATGTTTTCAAAATATGCTAGGAAGTTATTAAGAGGGATTTTTGGAGGCCTATATAGAACACTGATCTGTATAGGGGTGGGCTTAATGAGTCAATTTCAATTATTAGAAAATAAAACCTACTCTCATCCATTTCCATAACATTGAAATTCAGGTTATTTGCAGTATATTCACCCCCCACCTGTCATTCCTACAGGCAGGTTCCTGTATACCCATTAATATTATAAGAGTTAGTTTCATACGTTTTAAGCCACGTTTCTGTAAGTATAATTACATCCGGTTGTAAAGGAAGAATACTTATTATCACCTGTAGTTCATCCAACTTATTTGTAAGACTTCTAAGGTTTAGGTAAAATATATTTAGCTTGGGCTTAGGAAAACAATTAACAAATTGAGTCAAATCATTTAACGTCTCGTTTTTTATCATTGCTTGTAATAATTTAAACCAATAAACGGTCCCATGCTAATTTGTTTATAGAAATACATGTTGCTAAGCAAACCAACTAGGCCTACTAGTACCCTATTACAAAAAAAAAACACAGAAAAAACTTATACATGTGTATAAAAGAAACATAAGGAAATAGACAGCTATATTTACCAATAAGACGGTTTCTTAGACTAAAGCAAATAAAACAACAGTAAAACACAAAGGTACATATCCAGGGCCGGATGAGACAAAACCACAAGTAGAGGACATTAAAATTGTAGTAAAAAAAGAAAAATTTCTTATAAACCGAGAATAATAAACACTCCATAAAAACATTTGCAAAAAATACACTAAAGCTGGTAAATTTAAAAACAACCACTAACGTATTTTTTAACCACAACAAAACCGTTTGCGTTCTCGTTTTTATTTACTTCCCACTTTTTTTGTTGCTGTACAAAACAGCTGGTTTCCCCTCCTCTTCTCGTATGTAAATATGACCATTCTTGACCCAGACCAATTCAAATTTACCATCAGCCCTTTGTTTTCTTGCTTCGGCATACTTCTTTCTGTAACTAGCTGTTAGATGCTTATTCAGGTAGATGTTATGAGCCGCTGCATCCACAAAAGAAACTGAATTTGTGTTCCTAAACTTAGCCTTCTCTCTCATGAAATCTACCTTAATTGTTCGCCAAATTTAACTATCATAGTCGGCGGTTTTCCCGCTTTCCATTGTGGGAGCCGGTGAGCAATATCATTGTCACTAGCTGCTATGTTTACACCTATTTTTTGACCAATCTTAAGAACTATATCTGTCACATTTTTTTTTTTAAGTTTCGGAATCCTATCAATCAGGACATTATTGAGTCCCATACTGTTCAAGCTCTTCATTTCACTCAATAAGCACACGCACTTCTTTTCAACAGCCTCGTTATCAAGTTTAACCTGACCAACACTATTCTCTATTTTCAAAATTGAATCAGCAAAAACCTTACTATTATGATTTATTTCGTTAAACTTAGCTCATTCTTCCTAGATCCTGCATCACGTCACCGATTGAGTAAATGTTTTTCCACTCGAGTCTTGCTTGGTGATTTGAGCATTACAAACTTCGGGAGCCATTGTTGCACTGCCTTTGTTGAAAGTTGCAGCTGCACCATCATTTCCACATCTTTCACATAACCATTTAGAGCCTTTAATATTTACCAAAAAGATAAATTTTTGTTTGCTTACTTCAGCGCAGGTTTTGTGGTACCATATTGCACATTTTCCATCACAGAAATCACTTTCCTCGTTAGGTTTAAAAGAATTTTTACACACGCCACAGATAATAGAACCACGCCAATCCACCATCATGCCGACATGGCAAAACTTTTCAGGTTGCACATATCGAACATATATTAGATATCGGCTACCTACAAAAGATTTAAACCGATTTATCACGTAAAAAAATTCATTTGCAATCAAAAATTTGAGCAATGAGATTATTAATTCTAAATTTAGAGTTTGTAATGAACAATTTAAACCAGACTGTTTCAGCCCTAGTACCAAACGATTGCATCCCTATTTGCATTTGCCAGGTACGTATGTGTAATGGATTTATTTTCTAAGTTCTATTTAGTATTTAAGGTTATGGGGAGGGATGTTTGAGGGTAGCCTAGTCAAGAGTTGGCCAGGGAGGTGGCTTTAAAAACCTATTGGGATCAAGGGGCCTAATTGACAATTGTTAATGACAAGTATGGGAGTCAATATAAATTATAGGCCTACCTTTTTATTTTTGTTCAGCACACTGGCTATTAACGGCTTTAACTATTTGGGTAGAGATGAGGAATTATTGTTAAGAGGAAGTGAATCAGAATTTTGGTGGAGTGAAGATGGGAAAACCAGAGGGATAAGTAATTATTTTGTTTATAAAAACTATGTAGGCCCAAGTTACCTATTATTTAGATGATCCACAAAAGTGCATTTCATTTCAGTTGAATCGCAATGACAAGAGACAAACTTAGACCCTGCTTGCCAAAATACACGAGCATCATGGTCTCTTGTGAACCTAGAGGTGATTCCTGAAGGTAGTTACAAATTTTTTTTTATATATTTATAACTAAAGCACAAGTCAGTGATAAATCTATGTGGAAAGCCTGGACCTCAGTTCACCTAGCCGAGTTTAGAACCTTGGTCTACCTATCAGCAGTGATTGAGTGCAATGCAAGACTAGTGCGTTTGTACGCTTGGGCACTGGTGCGGGTACAAAGTAGGTTCATTTTAATTGCAAATAATTTTCTTTGACAATTATTATTATTATTATTATTATTATTGTTATTAAAAATGGCGTGCAGGGTGTTTATGTCTTATAAATATATATATTTAATAAAATTATTTATATAAAAAATTAATTGGATTATTTTTTCTAAAATATAAGTAATTGAAATGCAAATCTAAACAAACTAGCAACTTTATAAATTAACTTTAGACACTTATGATGATTCAAAATTGAAAACTGTTTGAAAAACTATGAAGATATGAGTCCACGATGGGCGCCGATTAAAATGATATGGTTGCACGTTGGGCTTAAATTGAAGTGATACGAATTAATCGGTCCACGTTGAGAGTCAATTATTATATTGTTTATATTGTGAGATAATTTATATCTATAGCCCCGTGATCGAGCGATAAATTATTACGATACGGTTTATTATGCCCACGTTTGCTTGGGACAACGGTTAAAGTGATATAGTTTAATTAGCTGATAATTTCCCCGTGATCGAGCACTAATTAAAGCGGTACGCTATTTCGATATGATATAATTGAATAAATAAAACTTTTAATGTTGCACACGATTTATTAAAGTGATTTTATCTTCGGCACTGAAGATATAAGTTTATATGATACAGTTTAGTTGATCTACAGATTATTTCTTTGTAACATACACGTTCCATGTTTTGAGTACCGTGCTGTGTAGATTTATGTGACTATTCTTTATTTCCTACCGGTACTGTTTTAACGAGCCGCGTGATGATTCGACTTATGTCGCCAGCACTATGTGTGTTCATACGCACAAACAGCTTATATATGACCTACCCCTTGCCTCTTGGACCTCTCGTGACCAGTGTCAAAACCAACTAATCTAAAGCGTCCTGGCGACAAGTGTCGTGAAGGCTAGCTTCCTATTGGGCAGAGGGAGCTAGCATATTTTTTTATTTTTTTTGTAAACACTACGGAGTTAAATTTTGAAAGAAAAAATAAGTTTTAATGATGCAATCCTTCGACATTATTTCTGAAAAGCGTGTGATTCTCCATGGATGAGGTCTTAAAAGAATAATATTTTACATACTGTTTATTGAAGAAAAATACCTTCATCCCTGACTTTTTGAATATATTAGAGGGGCCCAAAACAGCATCATTACAAAACTTTAACTAGGCCTTATATTTTAAAAGTTATTTAAAAAAAGTTGTTTTCCAGAGTGTAGAAAAACTGTAGGCCCTTCTAGGCTCAAACTAATCAAAGATAAAGTATTATTAGTCTTCAAATATATTTGAGATAACCATGTTAAGGTTTCTCAGAGGCATCACCAGGAAAATAGGGTGGGGGGCAATATAAGGGGTCTAGCTCAGCTGGATTCTAAATAAAATATACTAGCTTGTATGCTTTTACAAAATATGTCATAATATAAATTTAAATATAATAATTTGAAGAAAAAAGTGACAGGCCACAATTGTTTAAAAATACATTTCAAAGAAGGTGCTTGGCTGAATGGCATTTTTTTTAGAGCCCCACCGATTTTTTTTATCTGTTTGTACAAATGTGAGTAAAATTTAGCTCTATGAAAACTTCAGGAATATTTCATACTCTTTAACAATTTATCCATTTATTCCAAGTGTTCCCAATTTATTTGCAACTTTTTACTTATTTTTGTTTAAGTTTTTTAACCCTTATTGAAAAAAATCACAAAAAAAAGTTACCAATGCAACCGAATTATAATGGATAGGTATGATGAAGGGACTTAAAGGAAATGCATTTGTAATACCGATAGAGAAACCCGCACCAGTGACCGAATGAGCTAACGCACTGGTCTCGAACATTGTTGATGGGGAGACCAGGGTTTGAATCTTAGCTTGGTAAACTGAAGGTTGTTCTTCATATGTGATTTATGAATGTGTTTTTAATCCATCCTTTCTGACACCCAAATGTAGGTTCACTTCCTATTAACTACTTTCCTCATCTTTATTCAATTAAATTAAGCCGTTAATATACCATGTACTGAATGTAACAAAAAAACCCAGACAGGATATGGGAAGCCCACTGTGAAAGATTACATGGGGGTAACCAACCCCAGTGAACCTCCACCTCTCCATCACTGGCACCCAGTAAAAATTGAAGTTGATGCCTTAGGCCTTGGGCCCATCCTTGTGCTTAAATTTTTGTGAGCCCCAGATTATTTATAGTTTCATTTTTCAAATAAATATAAGCCATGACTTGTGTATACGCCAGATTTGAAATAATAATATCTTATTATTTATATAATAATTAGCATTACTTATTTACAATTAAATTTTCTTTACAACAATATAAACATAATTTTATGTTTTTCAGCGGTACACACTCCTTAAAATAATATCAGCAAAGCATGTGTGCTTTCTTCGACATTGAACCTTACAACAACAAAAAGTCGGTCATCCAGGAGATATGACTCTATTTTCAAGTAAGTCAATTTGAAAACTCATTACTGAACCTTCAATTTCAAATATTTATGTTTAATTAATAGGCCTAATTTAATAATAGGCTTGGATTTATTATTACCTGATGGTCTAGTGGTAAGGTTTCAGATTTTTGTGCTGGGGGTCTGGGGTTCAATCCTCGGTCCCAGTACGGATTCATCTGATTGTCAAACCCTTCATTCACCTCTGACAAGACGTGTATTAATCACAACTTGTGAATGTGTTGAATGCCAGGCCTCCACCGTGGTTCGGATTCCACGTTAAACTGTAGGTCCTCCATTTCATCTCATACTCACCCTACCATTTCACATTAGCACAAGTGCGTATAACCTGAACGGGTAGTAAGGCGCAGTGCTTATAATAATATTATTAACTAGCTTATTGGACCCAGCTTCACACAGGTAAAAAAAGGATCACAAGGCTACCCGTTACCTAAAATGAACCTTCCTGACAAGTGATATATTTCCAGCTCAAGCTGTTTTGTTTGTAAAATACGAAAAAACTACTCGCTTACCATTCTACCCCTTCAGGCTGTTAGCATTCATACTTTTTTTTAACTAACCACCGCGTTTTACTACCCATTTGAGTTAAAACATACCAAAAAGTTGTTTATTTAAATTATTTAGTGAAATTTGGAACCCCCGTTTCTTGGCACTAATTTTCGTATTTCAAATTTTCAGGATTTTATGATTATTTGTAGTAATCTAGCTGTCGGCTTGAGAATATTTTGATTTCCCACCACAGTATTTTTTATAGTTTTGAAGTTATTAGCTGGCCCCTATTTTCATAACCTTGATTTTAAAATACAAAAACTTAAATACATTTCTAGTTAACTAGGGTAGTCCCTTAACCCTTCTTGTAAAATTTCAAATTTCTATCAATTTTTTTTTTAATTCACACATATGCTCCACCCCACATTTGACTAACCATTGTTTAGAAATTTAAAAAAAAATCAGTTTCTTATGTTCATATGTGGTTGTCTCTCCACATTTATATAAACCTTTATTATTGACTATACTGACAAGTATTCAACAACAAATAAGGTTGAGATTTTCTTATATAAGGATTCTTAGACACTTTCCATATATTTTAATGCAGGTTTTAAGTCCTTTTTCAGCCTACTACCCCAGGATATCTCATTGTTTGACTGGGAGGGGAGTACTTAAAATGTAATACTAAGTACAGCTTAATAACTATTTATTTCTACTTTATTCCAAGACTTTTTTACTTGTAGAACAAAAAGCCATCGTTGATCCTTTTATTTTCATTAAATTTAATGAGCTGTTTACTTTATTATTGTTGACCAATTATATAGTATTTTATTTTCATTATTAAAGAATTTCACTTTATCTACTAAGTATTATTTTTCTTTGTTAAACAACTATTATTTATTTTGTTATTGTTACTGCAGCTTCAATTTACTCATCTAAATTCATCCCATTTGTTGTTAAAGATTGTTATTTTAAAGGTATTACATCCCATCCATTAATTTTGTTCTCTGTAATTTTTTATATTTTTTCTTGTTCAATATTTAACTATCGTTAATATTCTGTTAATCCACTATTGTACCGATTAGAGATGTATTTCTCCTCATGACGTCTGGCAGGCAGGTTATTTTTTTTAACTAAATAATTTATTCTACTCTTTGAGAAATTGCATATTTTAAATAATTAGCCAACCTATTACAGCTTTTATTATTTCATTCATATGTTTTTTACTCCTCCCTCCTAGTGTATTTTATTTACCTGTGTGTGTGTTTCAACTTGAAGCTTTGACGGTAGTCAGCCTTCGAAGACCAAGGTTAGTTTCCAAGGTGAGTGACAATGGTATATATATTTATTAATGTGATAAAGGAACAGGGCTACCACGAGAACACTCCTATTATCTTTCTCTCTCTCGATCTGAAAGTCGATGCATAATTTATTATTTCTTTTAAAACACAGAGGATATCCCGAGATCTATTTACTTTACATCACCCCGAGATTGTATTTATATATATAAAATTATATTGAAGTTATTTCCTCCCTATGGCAAAAGAAGGATTTATTAAAAGTTTAACAATTTTAATAAAATCCTGTTTATTAGGCCTATTGTAAGAACTCTTATCTCCTTTCTACTACAAAAACTGTCACCTATCCGCCAAGCCTGGAAACATTAGTGATGTGATGCTGGTTATGAGGGGAGGTGAAGCAAGATTCTTACTAAACTTATATTAATGGGGATGGGGGCCATAACCTACTATTAGCGCGGTCTTAAAATTGGCAAAGACGCGGATTTTTCTCATCGGGACTTCCAAATATAGTTAAAGTAGACATATTATAAGAAAATGAGAGGAAGTATGATTTGTAGGTGTTGATATCCAACTAATACTGACAAACAAAGTTAAGGTTCAACTCAATTCAACATTTATTCTAATACACTACCTCAATATACCCCGGACAAAATATAATCTAAATATAAATGGAGATGATAAATGATTATATCGATTAGGTTTACAGTAACCTACCTAGTTAAGGTTGTACAATCTTATCTATCCCACCGCACCTTCTCTACTACCTTTGGGAACGCAATTTCCCAAGTCAGAAGCATTTGGGCTGGAGTGCTGCAGGGCTCCCTCGTGGGTCCGGTGCTCTTCAGTCTGTATGTGAACGACATTCCTACATCCCCATACACCAAGTTGGCGCTGTATGCGGACGACACTGCTTTATCATAGTTAAGGTCATATCTTATTTTTTAACACCCAATACTGTTTCCCGCCTGTGGCCTGGTTCAGTTTTTTTTAATCAAGCCATATATTTTTTCCCCTACCGGCTCGCTAGGTCTATTGTAGCTTCATATGCCTTATACTCTAACTTAATATTAGAACAGACTCAACACCCAGCCCCTGGCAGTTAATATTCATCACTGTGAAAGGGTAAACCCACATTTCATCAATCATCTTAATGACAGTACAAATGTGTACGATGTTGCTGGAGAACTTGGCTGGGGCACTTCCGTCTACCTTGATCTAGCAATATTCTTTACCAAAACCTTAAAATAATATATAACAATTTAATTGGCTCACCCGGGGGATGGGGCAGTTGATCCCCCCCTCCCCTCTCTAAAGGAGCAAATAATTTCAATACAAACTTAAAACAAATCAAGTTGAACTATAAAATCGAGCACTGAAGATATTGTGTTGAGTGATTATTAATCTACATTTCTTGGTTTAATAGTAATAGGCAACTAATTTAAACAATATGCCAAGAGAACAACACTTCCAAATAGCTTCTAGAGGCAACTCATTCTAGAAGATTTGACAAGCGAAGGCCAATCCAAATAGCTTTTAAAGGCAACTACATTATTAAAAAAATTAATGAATGAACACTCCAAATAGCTTCTGGGTGCATCCACATTTTTTACTCTTCACTGGTGAGGGTTCTCGAACTCCCCTTTGTGTAGGAGGGCAAAACTATTTTTTTTATAAAGGCCTTTATTTAGCTAACCACCTTTATCCATAATCCATAATCCCCCCCACCCCCAAGTAAATTTCTGGATTCACCACTGACTTTGCTTATGTATACAAAGGTGATTATAATAGTGACCAATAAGTTATAGCTTCTTCCTCTTTCATCTTTTGAGAGAGGTCAATGTGTACCAGTGCTGAATAACTATTTACATGCCTTAATACTGTTTATCTAAAGTCTGTTGAACATCTGCTGGTTCAGTCGTTCACTGTGAGTGCAAGGTAAGAATATTTTATATTCCTTCATTATCTTTCTTTTTACATAGAGTGGGAGAATAGGAGTGATCTCTTACAATATTTGAAATTCATAGAAACAACAGCATATCAAAATACATTACCTTATATTTGTGTATTTAAAAACTTCTTATCTCAAATGTGAGGACACGTTACATTTAATTTTTTTTACATGAAAAATTACCTAATTTGTATCTGTGGATTTCATGTTACTATTGTTATAGTAAAAGGAAATTAATACTGTTAAGGAAAGGGAAGACATCCCAGATATGTCTATAATAAAAATAAAATATATAGAAACTCAACTCATCTAGTTACTAATATAATGTAAATATTAATAGCTCGATTAACAAAAATGTGGTTGGGGTTTAAAACAAACTTTTAGCTCAGCTGCACGAGAACTCTAATAATCTCCAGACTATTGTGTATTTATATATTAGGAAACACAGAAGGGTTTATTCCAAAAATGACACCTTGTCAAAATTACAACTTTTTCAGGAAACACAAAAATGTTTGTCCCTTCATGTAGGTGCGGTCAATTAACCTGATATTTTGTTCTTTAAAAGGGCTTACTAAAAGTGGTATTTTTGGTTGCATTTCAGTTCAATACATTTAATACTGACTCAGCAAAACGATTATTTTTGATTTGACAAGTGTTGTTCTAGTAGGAATACTATAGTAAAACGCACATATTTTGATTGTTTGTAAGCTATTTTTACTATACAAAAACATACATTTAACTTAAAATGGTTAACTGACTTTAAAATCAATTGATTAAATCATATCACAATTCACATTGATAAAAAAAGTAGTTGATACTGTATGAGAAAACGGAGAATTTTTCTGCAAAAACAACACTTGTCATTGAAAAATTAGGTTTTTGTAAGAATTCTCAATGACAAGTGTTTTTTTTTGTAGAATCACTGATCTAAGCCCTAGCCGTTTTTATATGACAAAAGATATTTTTGTGAGAAATGTTTGTTCTAAACAGTAGACAAAAATATAAAGACAATATATACAAATGAATATTATTTTGACCTAAAATTGACAAGTGTCGTTTTTAGAATAAACCCTTCAATCTTTCTTTGCTTATATCTGGTTGTCAGAGCAATTTTATATGATACAATAATGACCTATTTTAGGAAGTTGGTCAACAACAATGCTTAGGGTAAAACACGTACGAAATGCACTTACACCCTAATTTGAAATATAGTAAAAGAATAGATATCAATAAAAAAATAATGTATATTATTTGTTTGATAATTTATGTATTCTGATAGCTCTCCGTTGACTGCGGAGATAAACGACGAATAAAAGATTCGTGGGATCCAAATTAAGGTTAACGTGAAAAGAAACAGTTAAGTGTTTAAAAATTATCCCACGTAATATTGTCAGATAATGCTTCAAAGCCTTAATTATTCACATAGAGTTACCATGGATTTTATTATTTTAAAATAATCACTCTGAAAAATCCCTCGAGCGTTAATGGCAGCTTCATCCAAGCCATAGCTACTGATTAGCTACTGATGTCCTGTAGACACATATTAAACAATTTAGGTGACAATAGTCAAACCCTTACATTAATGATATATTAATATAATATTTTTAATTTTAAAAATTATATATTTTTAAGAAGATATTTCAAATCGTATAGTTTATAAAAAAATATCATTGATCAATATTATTAAATTGTTGACAGAACCAAAATTCAAAATAGTAAAATTTTGTTGATATAAAGAGGAATTTGAGGCAAAATAATATAATATAAATGTTATGTTTATAATGATATGAGTATTGGCAATTAATGTTAAAAAAGAATAAATGCATTACTCCCCAAAAAACAGTATTGTCTCAGGTGAGCGAAACGCAATGCCAACAAATAAATATAAAATACATTAACAAGGGTAAAGACATAGCACAGACACCACAAATAAAGCTCCTACCTTTTACAAAAATATTTCATCAACATATTACATATATTTATACACATTAATATTAAATTAAACCGAACAGTGAATATAATGTTTTGAATAGATTACTTTTCTGAAAATAAAAATAATTCTCGCACACTTTATCCTAGATTTAATTCACGCTATCTTGTGGGTCTCCATGTTTTATTACGATAGCGGCACAAGAGAACCTTCTTGAACGCTTGTCTGAACACTTTGTTGAATATGGTGTAGAAAATAGGGTTAACCATAGAGCTTGCGTAACCCAACCACGTGACAAAATCAAACACCCCGTGATGAATGTTCCTCTCACAGTCAGCACACAGCGTTGGAAGGAGATTAAGCACGAAGAAAGGTGCCCAAAGAATCACAAAAGTGAAAAATACAACACCAAGAACGTATGTTGCCTTTTGCTCGAGTCTGATTATCCTCCCGTGCCTTGACGAAGTCCGGGATATTACACTAGAATTTCTGCTGTGGGGATTCCTAACCATACCGGACCGACTTAAACCTCCTCCTTCGTTGCCGGCTGCATACGCCATTAACAAACATGGGGAGGATGTGTTGTCACTCTTAGATTTCTGTTGCCTGCCCTTTGTAATACCTGTATAATGTCTCAACGTTGCTGCACGATGGAGTAACGGTGCCTGATTCACGCTGTTAACTATCAGTGAATTGTTTATTGAGGAGTTGTTGTCAAGCAAAATCATCCGAGAATTTGTTCCAATATTAGAACCTATTCTATGCACTCTTTTCGATCCCGATTCCCAAGTCACCACCATGTTACCGCCGACAGCACACCCTTCGTTTCCAGTTCTACTTTTGAAAGTACTGTCCAACAACCTACCTCTTCTGGTAGGTGACGTGGAAAGACTTGATGTTGGGGAAGAGCCTTCACTAATTATTTCTACCTTCAAGGTGTTATCATTTTCACCCATCCTAGGCATCATGCAATTGTGCTTCCTCCTTTCATTCCTCTCGGTAGATATTGGCAAGGGTACTTTGGTTTTCCCGTCTACACTTTGTTCCCCGAAATAGGGACACGTACATGGAGGAGGTAATGGGAAGGGCATAACTGATTTCTTTCGCTCCTTAGATTTATGAGGCGAGTTAACTATCTCAAAATGTGAAACGTCATTCTCTTCTGTTGTATTGGGAGCACTGCTATCGGACTCCTCCGACAATTTGGAGGCCAAGGACTGGTACTGGTCGATTGGAGTAAGGCCCACTGTGGGATCTTGATCCTCAGAGGATGATGATGATGAATCACTGATGTTTATTTCTTGACGTTGATCCAGGAAGTTTGTTACGTGCCTGTTGAATGAAGGAGACTTCCCAAAGGAGTTTATAGACTGCTCGTGAAAGGAAAAGGTCAGTTCCCGTCCCTTGCGATCTGAGACTGGAGACGATTCTTGTAGTTTCAGGGATGAGCGAGAACAACTTAAGCTCTCAGGGGCACTATTTTCACGTCTCCTGGACAAAATACAAAACAATTACCCAACATAAATTTAAAAAAACCGAATCAATTTAACTTGTGTTCGATACTGTGAATCTTAAAGATAACATAAGCGTACGTTAGTATCTCAGTGGAATTCACGTTAGCACTGGTAAATGTGACTTCATTTCAGAAAAGTAATTGTTGCGTTCACTTTTATCAGTAAGTTGATCAAGTTAACTGCTTACTTGGTTACGAGTGATATCTCTTTGTGGAAGTGAGTAGGAGAAGTCACGGGGAAGTTCTCCAGTCCTCGAGACAGTCGGAGCATTTCAGCGCCAAAATGTTGGAGCGCTGTCATGGTGTTTGGAGTTGGTTCTGGAATCGTTGAATCCTGAAGCCACAGCTCGTGCGTGTCGAGTGTCGTTAATTCAGTGTCTGTTGATCCCGCTGAATGTTGGTGTTGAGTGGTATGGCAGGAAGATGTAGGGACCTTGTTCGAAGGAAGGAGTAGGCGCCGCCACGTGCTTCTTCTTTCCACACCTTCAACAACAAGTTTTATAGGAATATCTGTCTGTATTCACGATAAACATCTTCCAAATTTAAATCATCAAGTATTTGGAATAAGGGTTCATTTGTAAAATACCACCTGAATAAACGATATCAAAGCGTTAGTTCTTATTGTTATCTTGGACCAGGGACTTCTATAAGGGTCGTTTGGATAAAATATACTATATATCTTTTCTTTATAATAATACAATATGGGCTATTAGGAACTAAAAAATCCACAGTGTCAATTTAAATTTATTGATGATAGTATTAACCCAAAGTTTGAGTGAATCCTTCCAGTTCCAATTTATTTGGAAACCTAGTAAGACGTTGTTCTAAGAAACACTATTTTCTGAGCTGAGTTATTAGTGAGCATAGGACTTTAGAAACCACTTTAAAATAGACGTAACAATCAGCCTCTCAGACGTCAACTATTATTGTTCGACTCTTGAGCATGCCCCCTGTAATGGCTTTATTTTTAAGCTAATCACGTATAACTTATAGTGGTCCTAGGGTAAATACAAGGTTGTAACTAAAAGGTAATTTCTGCTTATCTATCACTCCAACCACCATCACTACTACTACTAGCTCAGCCACTCGGTCAATACTAGAACAAAGTGTTGTGACGCTAGAGAGAGTGGGGAAAAGAGAGGGTGGCGACTATATGGTCCTGACATAATAACGCTGTGGGAGTGAGAGTTCCTCGGCTTCTAGGCTCAGGGGTGGATTTACGCATAGACATAGTAGGCACGTGCCTACGGCGGCAGATTTTAGGGGAGAAAAATTTTAAATGAAGAATTTTTTTTTCCTGACAATTAAAATAATTTTATGGCCTCATCGTGTGTGTGACTGTTGTGGTTTGCTGTATCTGCGTACCAACATGAATTAATTTACTGACAATCGTTTTAATTTAAGGTCACTTATTGGATAAAATGGTTGTCTGGCACCATCGACCGGTTCACTCAGCAGAAATCAAGGCTAAAGACACTAGCCTATATACTATTTTCTTATTGTGTACATGCCAATATTTTATCCGTAGTAACATGTTCTACAATCTACTAATGCAGACTTTTATATTTTTAAATTATATAATATTTGAATTTGTGTGCTGTGGTAGTGCAATACCGATTAGGGCAATACCGATAAACATGCTTCGTGATCTCATGACTAACTTCAGAGCAGGACTTGAGCAGTGTGAATGAAAATGAAAGACGTTTGTAAGACCTTATTTTCAATACCTAGCTTGTGTTCTAAAAATGGTTTCATGGTGTAAATAACAATGTCAAAATATGCTGAATTTAATGACAAAATATAAACAATTTTTTGTTCGAAAATACAAAAGTTATTACACTTGCAAAACCATCATATATTTCTGCCGTACCCTATACCAATGATGAAAAATATAAATATTAAATCACGAAAATTCTGATAGTAAGATTGCTTTAATTTATTTAGTTTGAATAGTAAAAAATATTTGTACTGTAGTTTTGAAATTTTAGTTTGGATGTAAAATAAAATATAGAGCTACAAGTGCTGAAAAATAATGATTAAAAAGAGCTAACATCTTTCATGTCCAAAGTCCTAGAAAGCTATTTTTCTAGGGGTGGTCTGCTAGAAAATTGTACTATGGCTTTAGGCTATAAAATATTGTATAGGCTACGTGTTATATGGACACCAGTGGCGGATTTACACATTTGCCGCCAGTAGGCTATTCAAATTTTGTCGCCCCTACCGACCTCTACAATGTGTCAGTTCCTAGATTATTTTTACAATCCAACGATTTAGTTAAGATTTCACAAGAAATAGTTTTTGGGTATATTTCTGAGCTAATAAAAGCTCAATCATATATTACTAATAAAGCGGGGTAAGGTATACCTTAATACTACTTACACAATAATGTACATTCGGTAAACGTAATTAAATAATTTTTGAAGTAAATACGGGACGGGACCTCCCCGTTTGTATCGCCGCTCTATATTTATCTCTCTTGAATTCAATGCCACCAACACTACGCGGCGCATGCCTACAGCGCGACCCCGCTTCGGCTCCGGCGCACCACGCCGCGCTCGTGCAGTCAGGTTCGGCCAGACACACTTAGCGAACGGTCAGGTCACTCGTTCCCGCGCCGCAACCAAACGCGACTAAGCAAATTGTAGAAAATTTTATCTAAGTGGTGAAACATATTACATGTTGAATTGTTTGTGTGGACCTAATAACATTTAGGTATATAAATATGAATCTTTTTAATTTCTGTAAGAAAAAAAAAAAAAATTGGCCCCAAATTTGCCACTCCTAAAATCTGCCGCCCTAGGCTCCAGCCTACTTAGCCTGTTGGTAAATCCGCTACTGATGAACACTCCTAGGAAGATCCCGGCTATAACCCAGGAAGACCGAGGAATAATACATGAATGATCCATGCACTGCCCATCAACTTGGGTTCAGCCATGTTCTCAAACAATCACATTAGCGACAGACTATCCCTATGCCATGCACAACCTCGATATTTTGGATACACCCTAGCCTTGGGGTCAAGCCCTATGAGGGTACATCGTACCCGGGCCCGGGAGTCTAAAACAGGCCTGGGAATTTCCTGGGATCTCAGAAAATGTTAGCATACATCGAAGACTAGCAGTCATATTTCCACTACTAGTAGGCCTACTATAGCTAAATTATTAGTAGAGGTATAATATTTATTATTATTATTTTCTTTTTTATGTATAAAAGTATAAATTAATATCTTTTGCTATCTCATTTCTTTTTTTTTTTTCAGCTACCTAGCTAATTCTTAGACAGGATTAATGTAAAATGGAAGGGGGCCCAAAACAAACCTTTGTACCCCCTTATAAAATTTCTCTCCGAAGCGCTGCTTGGGGTTCTGTTTCCAATCACCCTTTAAAAGCAGGGAATACCTCGTTTCGCAGAGGTTCGTTGTTATCAACCTACAAACTGGGGCCTACAAAAGAAGGCTGAGTTAATAATAATTTGAGATTTTCTAGTAGAAATTTAAAATCATTAGATCCTAAAATCTTATATTTAAATAGTTATATATATATATAAGGAAACAAAGATATATATTTATATATCTTTGTTTCCTTCGTGAAGATACAAGCAACCATAGCGTGAAATACTTTTTTATTACGTGTTGTTGTTACTGACTTTGCAATCGGGTGCCAAGCTACACACTTCTGCTTCTTACACGACAAGGTTTTTCTTCCACATCGTAATGCACTATGTGATTGATGCTATTACTGACCTAACGAGGGTGTGCCAAGCCAACCACTAGACCAGCCTGCACCTTCTCCTCCTAAGTTCTGCTGTTGCAACGCTAGAAGTCTCACAGTAAGTGCATATGTGTATAGCATCACACCAAGTGGGATGTAGAAACAAACTATGGAGCCGATGAGCTTGTACAGAGGATCTGGGATTTGGCAGGTCCCTTCAACCAGCACCGAATCGTGGTCCTAGGGACATACATTAATCCATTAGCAACCAGCATAAGATTATTAAGTTTAGATTAGACAGATAAATAATGCTATTAAGCCTAAATCAGCCACGTAAAGATATTTACAAGCAGCTGGAAGAGTTTATCACGATTTTGAAATAAATTAACTAGTTTATGAATTCTGTATTCAAACCAATATAGTATATGCCACTAGCCTAGAAAAATCTCAATGTAAAGAGTATCTTATGTCTAAAAAAGTTTGGTTGTGCTACTGAGATAAAGAGACCCAAGAACACAAAAAACTTGACCTAATATATATTAGTGTAGGCTAATAGTCCATATATATTTTTGTATAAAAGGTTCCTTGCACTTAGAAAGTTGGTATGGCTACTTAGCCGCTAGGAACCATGAACAAATATTATTATCCTTCGATATATAAATAAAGTAAGCTCCCGACTATCCGCTTTGCGGCTTAACCGTCACATCGCCAACAACAGGGATACCTTTTTTGGAAAACGCCACGTTGATGGAGAATACAGGGCTACAGATTGTTGTAATCAGTAAATCCTTAGGGAAGAGATAATGACCAGAGAGGTAAAAGGTTAGTGTTAAGGGAAAGGAGGCCTTTCGGGGTTGTACCTGCTTAATTATCTGGAACAGGAAGATGAGACACTCCTATCTGACAAGCTGATATTAAGGAAAATACATAGCGGGATAAGGAAAAAGGAAATAGAAGACTAATACAAACTTTTTAAGTGATGTGTCTATTTGGAGTATACTTTACATTGATTTAAAGTGTTCTTTTATTATCTTAGTGTGTGAGATCTAATGATATATTCATAGACGCAGTCACGATAGGCGAGTAGGCCCCCTACTAGTTTGAATTGAATGTGCTGCAATCTCTTGCTTTACTAAATACGCGGATTATCCGCGGCACTCCTCTACTACATTATTGCGGATAGTCGGGAATTAACTGTAGGGGAAAAAAATTATTTATAAATGACAAATTCTTAGCTTCTCAGCTGGTAGGTTTTATATATATACTCAGGGGCCACAAGGGCCAGGCCCGACCAACATTTTTCCAACTTTTTATAAGATAAAAAACTATTATTTTATTTATTTTTATTTTATAAAATATTTTGGAAAAAAACATGAATTTGAAGTGGAGCACTAAGTTCTGTACGCAGTGAATTATTGGATCCATTATACAGTATTCCAGTCAGGATTATTTATTTCTCACTGCAAACATCACGCGAGGACTGTACCGGCGCTCTTGTGACTGAATATAGAGGCTGAAGTGGGCCAACTCTGACAAGCCCTCTCAGAAAAGCCATACCCAGTGTGACATGTATCTCAAGGTTAATGCACCCTATCTTTCCAGTACGAGCTTTACACTAGCGAATGGAGCTAGTCTAAGTAGGCCCGCTATACGATAAAGGTGGTCTGTATTTTGTTTTTTCGTTTACGTGTCAGTGTTTTAGTATGTGCTATGATCCAAGAATTAAGATGACGCGTATCAATGGTTAGTACAAATTAATAAAGTTTATAATTTATTTAAAAAATCCATTTTCTTCATTAAAATTAAAAGAAAAACTTGAGATTAAACGATTAGGAGCACATCAGCCTTATGACTTTACATTTATCCAAGTGGATGGCAAGAAAAAAAGAACTTTTTCTAATACTTAGTTTGGTCAAGAATTCTTGTTAACTGTGAGTGAAGAAAATTTATAATAATTATAATTTATTACTCGGCGGTGAGGTGTTGTGGACAACAGCAGTCTGTAAGGATCTTAAACATTTAGGATCGTTCATCATAGCAGGCCCAACTCAGCTTCCGGCTCGCATCTGCGATTATGTGTGTGCGCGTGAGGCATGGGAGTAAAAGGGAAAAGAAAACACCTACGATATTCCAGAAATGTATGTAGTGCATTTGTATTTGAATGAGTATTCGAAATTTTCCGTGGTGATGATGGGGATACAAAGAGACAAAGTTTCTTACAGTATGTGCCTATTATGACAGAATGAATATTTGTGCAAAGTGCTTATCTGTGAAGCCATTCCAATTTAGTCGAAAACCGCACCTATTATGACAGAATGAATATTTGTGCAAAGTGCTTATCTGTGAAGCCATTCCAATTTAGTCGAAAATAGCTTTTTTGATGCAGTTTTTATTAATTTCACAGCCGTTGCACGTGTGACGCTGTAGTCATTGCTTCTAACATTACATACAAGATAAACAATATTATAAACAATAACTTAATGAACAACAAACATTCTTCTTCTTAGTTATTAGCTAACTTAAAATTTTATTCTTCATAATTATTAGTTAACTTAATTTTATGAAAATAGGTGAAAACCTATGGAAGTAAAAATAAAAATACAAACTTAGTTTGTAATAGAACTCAATCTATAAATAATATAACAATGGTTAGAAAATGCGGTGCGGTGCGGTGCGGAGTCGGCTCCATGTAGCCATAGCTTTATCGTTCTAACGGAATATTGAGGCATTTGCAGCATGGAGACCATGGCGTCATATGACCAAACATGCTATGCCGGCTCATACCAGAACTAGCTTCAGTTTAACAAGTGTGTTAAAAGGGCTGGTTGGGTCAAATCTTTTCAGGAGGTAATCGATAGGTCTCTTCTTAATAGTGAATGTATTGTACGATTAAACTCGTCATGTAAATAATCGATAATATAGATCCACAGATACAATCCCTTAGCCATGAATCGTGTCTGCATCATGTTCTTGAGCGTTCGATTGAATCGTTCTACGACGCTGGCCTGAAAATCACTATACATAAAATAATGGTTATTCCTCTTCCTTCTCAAGTAAGCCTTGAAATACACATGGTAACATTCTGATCCGTTAATTATCAGTCCGAAGATGATGAACGGGAGGCAAACAGTTTGATGTTACTGTCGAAGGACGTGTACCATAGTAGCAGTAACCTTCTTTCCAGTATTAGCCTTGATGAGTATAGCCCAGACACGTTTGGAATTGGCATCAATGACTGTAAGAAGATATTTGTAAACTTTATTCGATCTGGAGTAGGGTATCACCTCAAATAAATCAGCATGTAGCAGTTCGTTCAGTCCACGTACACTAACATGTCTTCTGAGAAAACAATGCCTTGCTGGACGATGTAGTTCACGTGCAATCTCCTGTGTGACGCTCTTGTTTGTGGGGGAAGGGAGTGTGGAAAATACACTTTATAGAATGATATCAGCCTCACGTAGATTTTCTATGATTGATATGATCTCATTGCTGTGGGAATAATGACCAGCACTGAATAAGGCATGCAAGAAACGTAAGTGATAGGCCAGCTCATTAGGATCATCTCCATACGTTTAATATATCCATCTTCCACTCAGTCTTGAACATGCCCTTTCTCTTAAGCTAATCATCCTCTCTAAACAAGGGTTAATGAGGCGGTGTGTTCAATTCGACCCGTGGGCTAGATAATTTAAATGTATTTAGTTGTGAAGCAAGCTTTTTTAAACACAGCAAAATTGTAATGTTAAAAAAAATCATGCCAAAATCAACATTTCCAAACTTAAATCTTGCCCAAAATATGTATGGCAATGTTTGCACCCCCATATTCATATGGACAAGTGTTTAAAACCATGAAAATTAGAAAAATTGATCTTAGAAACCAACTTATTGATGAGCATATGTATTCTTTCTTAAGAATAACATCCTCACATATTGACCCAGATTATGAAAAAAAAAATGTATTAGCTCATTTACAATTTAAATCATCTCACACCTCATCATATTTTTTCTGAACAAACTTAAAAACCTGCTAAGCCACTAAGATTTTTATGATTGTTTTGTATTCTCATTTATTTAAATTTATTCATGTCAGTTTATTATATGTGTTTATCAAATATTTCTTTAAATTAATTTTGAAGAAAAATTAATTAATAAAAGTCTTTGGTCTGCCAATGTTTTTAATTTATTTTATTTGGCCCTTTTGTAGATAAGCTTGCACATCCCTGCCTTAGACCATTCGGCCACTGAAGTGGGTGTATTATATTGTGTTTTAGTCAGCCTACGCTTAGCGTTTTGTAACACAATTTAAATCAATAAAGGATAACAGCTAAACATAATTAAATATCTGATTACTTTTCTCTGTGATTAATTTAATGTTCTAAAAAATGAACAAAGTTACTTTATATATTACCCGTGTGAAGAACGGGTACACCAGCTAATTAATATTTTATCATACAAATTACCTTCCAACTGAAATGATTAGCCTGTGTTGAACTATGTATGAGGAATTATTAACAAACATTAGATTTTAACTAAAAGGTTTATAATAAGTGTTTCTGAGCTAGGGAGGACTGCATATAAACGTTACCTTTCCACTAAGAGACCCAGTCTTTCTTAGTGAGCTACAAATATTTAGAAAAAGTAGTACCCTCCCATTGAGCAGTTTAGTTTATGTTACTGAGATATGAGAAATTATTACGAAACATTATCTTTCAACTGAGATGGTTAGTTTTTTTCTACTAAGCTAACAATAGGTAGTCATGTAATACACCGCCTTATAAAAGAGAGAGTTAATGTGTGTATAACTATGAGGTATTGTCTACAAACAGTTACCGTTCAACTCTATAACTGAACTGCAAGAAGCTGTGTATACAATTTCTTACATCTGAAAAGGATAGTTTGAGATAAGAGTACTTCAAAACAAACAGTTCCTTGCCACAGATAGATCAAGTTTTTGCTACTTAGCTACGAGGACCTACGCACAGTGACTTTACAGTGAGAGTTTTAGCTTATAGTAATGAACTCTGAAGTATGGAATATCGTACATAAACAGTACCTTTTAAATGTGACTTTTTTTTTATGAGCTAGTGGGGTCCTACAACAGACACTACCATACAGATCATATGGTTAGACTTACTAATAATCCACGCTGTACTAATATCTTCTGTTCGCAGAGTAGTTTACCCGCACCCTTGTTTGCACACTTTCTCTTTCAAGCTAATTATGTTTTGTTTCTGCTACAGTGCGTCTGTCTACCTTCCTCTGATCGACCGGGGCAATAGGGCTGTAATGGTAGTGTGTAACATCCACCTATACCCCCTTTTTTAATCTATTTTCTTCCCCATGTGTCTGTGTGCTTTTATAGGTTAGATACCTTTTATTACAGGCTTATGCAGTTCTTTTTACGAAGACCCATGCACTTTCTCGGGGATCTAAGCTTCGATTGAAGAACGCGACAGACGTTACTAATGTTTTATTGTCTGGGAGAGTAGATGGTCGTTGAAGAAATCGTTATGAAAATGTAAGGCACTATTTAAAAAAGTATATTCCTCACGCAATACGAATTAGATGAAAACAATAGAACATACAAGTTCCCACATACACTTAGAAGCGTAAGTTTATACTAATATTTTATATCTTGCATTTCCCTTTGTCTTTGGCACAGTCGAAATATCCTTTTATACATTTGAATTCATGAAGGAAATGGAAGTGGGAGGGAAGAAGGTAAAATATAGTTCTAAGCTCACGGCTCTTAATGAGATAACACATTCCATAACAAGATAAGGAGAACTCTACTAGCTTTCTGAGCTTGGAGCTGTAATTTTTAAGGGTGGAATAAATACTGAAGATTAAACACCCTTCTCAAGATTTCACTCAGTAAAAAAATAGTATAGAGAAAATATTTTGAATAGATGCTTATAAAACAAATTTTCTTCGAATAAAAATTATTTAAAATATAAAGTAGACATTTCAAGATGATTGTTTTTTATAAATTAATAAAAAAAGAGGGAATTTTACCTTCCTAAGAGTCCTCTCCCTCCTCAGTAAAAAAATAGACAGATCGTTTACTGCTATAGTTTCTTTTTCCTCGCACTAATGTCTCCCCAGACATTCTAATCTCCCTATCTTTTGTCAGTGCTCTACCTCATGACTTTCCCTTTGACTAATTTAGGTGTTCTTCTCTACCTCTCGACTGCATGAATTACGTTTGTGCGTGTACGATGTGTCAACCCCTTTTCCTTTATAATTTTCCCCTTTCATAGCCTTAAAATTGGGAATTTTGACTTTTTAACATAGTATTCATTATGTTTTATTACAGTCCCAGATGAATGTCAGTGCACAGTTTCTATCAATGAAAAAAAAGAGGTAAATGAGTTAACCAATTGTTTCCCACTAAATTGTTTACTGTTTCTAACCTAATATATTTCTTGTTTTCCTACCTTATTCTCTTCCCACTGTCTGCGTTATATCTCCTTACTTCTTTCTAATATATTTTAGCTATTCACGTTTCTCCTGTTCCTCGAATACGTTATACACGTATGTGTACGTGGACTCTTCCACTAAGAGAAGGTACGGTTCGTTTCATCTCTTTTAAACATATATTGCTTCGGGAAAAACAAAATTTTAAGGGTTCGCTAGTGTCAGGTAAACGTAGGCATGCAAGGTGCCCTGTCTAAATGTTTGAATAGTTAAGGAGTGAGAGTGAAAGAAAACAGAAATGAGACATACTGGAATGGTTTGAATACATAGTTGGATCGCCGATGTTTCCGTGTTCTGGAGTTTAGGGGAAAAAATACTTTATGTTTGAGGACCTATGGAAACAAAATATTTATCCAAATTCCACTTTCCCCTTATTCTAAGTTATTATCATAACAGATAAATTCCGCCACTAAAAGCCTCACGATGGGTCCAGACTTGTATCATATCCTCGTATCGTACCCCCGTCGCAATCAGGGCTGATGCCGGTAACTATATATACAGACCCTTTTGAGATCAAATTACGGCAAATCCGATCCTCGTTCCATCATAGTTAGTGATGTGACCCATAATTTCCATCATTCATATGTTGTATCGGTGAATAAGAGGACTGGACCGGTAAAACCCAACCCATGACAGTATTTGGCACAGAGCACGTCCAGACGTATCTTATCCTCACCCCTAGCGTCCTTTGATGCAAGGGTGATATACCAACTGGAAGCGGAACGCAGTGAGCTGATACGCGTATCGCTCTTATGATCGGTTCAAGGACACAGGAGCCCGTTCAAACTGACGCATTCAAGATACACGTGGGGATACTATAGAAGGATCTGATAAAAGTGTATACTCGGCTTTGAATGCGCCCAAGACAAATAATAGCAATGGATATCCCTTTATTATCTCCCCATAATATTCTGTCTAAAGAACATGGCTTATCTTTTGATAGTCAAAATTATAAATATTAATAATATGGTATTATGCAACACAGTTTCCCCATGTATTCAATAATTTAAGATACCTGAAACTATAGTTCTAAGTCACCTGGTGTTAACTACATCCTTACTACTGCCTTTGGCATTATCTGCTACTTGGTCAAAATGTATTTTTGTTGGGAGCTCAGCCATTTTATTGCTGCAATACTACGTGTGAGAGAAAAAAAATACATGTTTTTAAATCAAGGTGATACGATATTAAAGTCATCTTGATTTTAGACGTGTGATATATAATTTGTGAACCTTAATAATAAATCTCTTTATTCCCCAGCTTATCTGAACAAAGGCGCATGGAGTAGCTGCGCCTTTTGTGCTATTCTACTTGCCTTTGCCTTGTAAAAGCTCATAGCTGGGTTGCTCTTATTAGCAATACGTCGATTCAGTGCACAACCAGGGGACTTTCAAGCTGCCATATAATTATTGTGATTCAATATATGTTCTAAGCTTTGAACGTTGTGGCCTCCAAATTGGATCTAAAAAGCAAAAGCTCAAAAGGGAAAAAAGTCGATGAAGCTATTAGTAAGGTGTAAAAGAGAAGAGGGAGGGAAAATCAATGGAAGCCAGTCCACGAACATGAGGAGGAGCCATCAGGGAATGGCATCTTAGAGATGGGGTTGACTAATGCCTCAGACAGAAAAGAAAGGAGGGAAATTATTAAGCGGGTTATTAAAAAAAAGAATTACTATTGGGATGCTGATATAATGACACACCATTATGCTAATTACTCTGGAGTATCCAAAAGTTGGTTTGATTTGTTTTATTTGCCAGATTTCCTAGCTGCCACTGTAACCTTGTTACAACGTATAAACGCTATGAGGTTGCTTGACTCACCATCCCGGCCACAGTTGACCCGTCTCAGGCAAGACCACGACTCGACAAACACACCGCAGCACTGTCAATGTTGAACTGGCTCAAGAACCGAGGTTCACTTCCCACCGCGATAGCTGTGCCGCACCCAAGAAAAAAAAAGGAAGAGCGGAATGCGCGAGCTCGATGCGCACCGCCAGCCGTGTTCAGAAACTCAGAAAACTATTATTCAGCGCATGTTTGAAGGCGCATGGAATGTTAGAGCATATTCTAAAAGCATTCAACCTTGAGAGCACCTAGCATAGTCTTAGGATATATAATGATAGGGTTCTGTGATGTAGACACACTCTGATGATACGGTGAGCAACGAGGTTGTAAGTTAATTAACGTCAGAATATTCTAAGTTCACTTTGGCTTTAAATGTTCTGTCTAATTCAAAATTATCGTTTTGGATTCACAATATTTAATTTTGTTGATTATTAACACTAAATGAGCTTAGTAAATTTGCTTTTATAGCCATGAAAAGGTTTGATATCTTTGGACGGTTATTTCAAAACGTTTGTCTGCCTTTATATTATGATCTTTATGAAGGACATCTGGTTCTTGTATTTTTAACTTATAACCCTTTCTTATCCGCCTAACGGATGGGTTTTATATGTTTAGTACCGCCACCTTGGGAGGTCAGATAGCGTCATTGTTCAGCTCTGTCTATTTTAATTATTTGAGGGATCATAATCATTTGTTATTTATTTGGACATTGTTTATTATTGTTGATGTTGAAAATTTATTGTATATTAATTAAAGATGGGGTCGTGAGTCGGCGAGTTTATACTCTTATTTGAGCTTTAATATTTAATGTTTTTACAGCCGTTTTGAGGCGTAAGTTCCAAAGTTAGAATATTTTGTGGTTCTTTTCAATATGTCCGATTTAGATGGGAGGATTTACGTTAAATGGGACCTCATTGTTATTGTTTGGACTATTTGGGAATCGCCGGTAAATGCAACTTGATATATATCTCATATTTACTAGATTTATTATTAATTACCAGGATCTTTGTTTTGCTTGTTAATTACTATTATGACGGGGCTAATAAGTATTTAGTTTAGTATGAAGATCAATTTAATTATAGATATCATATATTTTAAGTCGCCATCTATGTTCGTAGGAAGACGTCCCGCAAATATCAGATGTTGATTATCTGCTGTTTGGGCATTGGCGGTCTTCTATGGTTCATAAAACCTGTTTTTGTTAATTATATTACTGTTAATTCCTGAAAGTTATTTACAATTTCAGCGCGTAACGCTTTATTTTGTCTCACTCTCTCATTGAGCTGTATTTATTTATTACCTGAATAAAAAAACTCTCTTGTTACCATCCTCGGCTGTTATTTATGAGTAATGATAAATATGGGGGGGAGGGGGGGAGCAGAATCACCACGATGTGATTGTTCCCAATTATGACTTGCTGAAATTGAAATTTGCTTCTAGTGTGCCACCACATTCTGGAGCATGGTTTTCACTTAAATGAACCAGTTTGGAAGTGGACTTCCATTCAACGCTTATTGTCTTGAGTTTAGGGATATATTTATCCCTCACCTTAAGATTATTTTTCTCATCATTCCTGTTGGGGCGATACCGTTGGTATATGCAAAGTGTGACTTGTATTGAGAGCATCACGTGAAACGTGATAAAATACCACAGTCGGTAAAACGTTTGAATTCGTTGAGATGAGTGAAAAAGTAAAAGAGCATATGGTATAGCTTACTGATATCATACGGTGTGTGAGATTATCCTTATTCATATGGTTAATGATACTCAAAATTCTTAATCCTAGTTGGTAATATTCAGCGGTACATTTATAAGTGCTACCAACTAGACTGAGACTATTTGAATTGTTTTAATTCAATTTCGAATCATTATTAACTAAGGATCTCATAGAGAATCTCAAATCATTTAATTATCTTAAACAAACATATATTTTCATGGAACAACCGGCTTAAAGTGATTGTATGAATATAGAAATATGACACCAGGACAAGAATTTAAACCCTAGAGGTTCGGCTTTACGCACCAAACACTGTGTCAACTGAGATATCTAGGATACCTCTCACGGCATTGTATCAATCAACTATACAAACATCGAGGCATAGTATTGTGGCTATGTACCAAGACTTTCTAAAAGAACGCGTTACATTATAGGTCCAGTGGCGGAGCGAGATCTTTCTTTTTGGTAGGGCTAGGCAAAAGTTTCCCGATAATGAATTTTTCTCACCACGTGTTAACATATTAAATTTAACTCATTTAAGTTTGCCTCATTTTTAAAAATCCCTAGAATTACAAAATCACTAAACAAATCTACAAACAGAAATAATAAAAGAATAGCGGGTTTTGAACTAAACTTACCAAGTGATGACATTACTTGTATAAAAGTTGGGCGCGTCTGTCTCTTAATGCCAGTTCATGAGTGTCACAGTATTATAAGCATTCTATTAATCTGCTTAATGTATGCCTATTTTTTGACATCTATTCATTGTGTTTTTGAACTGAAATTTTGAGCACGAAATGTATTTATGATGTAATATTTACTGTTCCAAATATTTTACACTTATATGTATTTTCCAAAGAATTTGAACATTCTTAATGTTTTTTAATTCTTTTACTTAAATGTTTAATATCCTTACAGCCTACCGATGTCAACAGCTTCTCGTTACCAAATAATAAACAATAAAAACAAAAAAAGCCTTTTTTATTTACTCACAGCTAACCAGAATGGTTTACCAAACCCAGCATTAGAAAAAGTTCTATTTTTCTTGCCACCTACCTGCATAAATGTTATGTCACTAGTCTGACCATTTAATTTCAAGTTTTTCTTGTAGTTTTAATGACGAAAACAAAATTTTTAATAAATAATCCACTTTATTCATCTTTATTAATAATTTTCACGCGTCAGCTTAGCCTACTTCTTGGGTCTTAACACATACTAAAACACAGACACGTATATGAAAAAACAAAATATAGACCACCTTGATCATATAGTGGGCACTCTTAGACTGGCCCCATTCGCTAGTGTAAAGCTCGCACTGGAATAGTAGAGAGCATTGGCCTTGAGATACGTATAACATTGCCCTTGTCTTAATAGTCCATCTGAGGGCCCTTGGAAGTCATGTGCACTTTTAAAGTTGCAATGGCGTCGGCTTAAAGGTCGGAAGTGATTTTTGATGGTGTCTGAACTCTCTTAAAGTTTACAATTGCACCCCTTATTGGGCACTTTACTAAGGGACACATACGACTTGCCCTTTATCACGCACTTTAGTTAAACTAGCTTTTTATATTGAATGAAAGTATTATATATATTTTGTGAAAATGAAATAAAACATTCACATAATGTTAAATAAAACTAGTATGGTTTGTTCTTTGTTTATATACATGATGTTAAACGGTTAAATTTCTATTTCTAGTGTGAAAATCTCTTTCAAAAGGAAATTTATTTACGTATTAAAAGATCTTCAATAAAATTTGTTTGAGAATAATACTTTACATATATAAGAAAATTAATTAGGGCAATATATATTGATATAATAAGCGTATATATTTAACAATTTCTCTACATATGCTCTTTAGTATCCCTGAGTACATCGCGCTCCTTTTGGGCCGTAGCTGTGATTTCTTTATTTATTCAGCAGTCACTCATTCCGGCAAAATGTTTCAAAACAAGAGATCAACATGTAACTTAAGTAATTTATTTTGGAATTCCTATAGGCCTAAAAACATTCACATAATGTTAAATAAAACTAGTATGGTTTGTTCTTTGTTTATATACATGATGTTAAACGGTTAAATTTCTATTTCTAGTGTGAAAATCTCTTTCAAAAGGAAATTTATTTACGTATTAAAAGATCTTCAATAAAATTTGTTTGAGAATAATACTTTACATATATAAGAAAATTAATTAGGGCAATATATATTGATATAATAAGCGTATATATTTAACAATTTCTCTACATATGCTCTTTAGTATCCCTGAGTACATCGCGCTCCTTTTGGGCCGTAGCTGTGATTTCTTTATTTATTCAGCAGTCACTCATTCCGGCAAAATGTTTCAAAACAAGAGATCAACATGTAACTTAAGTAATTTATTTTGGAATTCCTATAGGCCTATGTATTTATCTGGTAATACTTTTACATGCTTTAAAACAACTTGATATTAATGTAAGCTAGGCCTAGTTTGTCAGCTTCTCAAAAATTGTAAGGTTTATAAAACTGTGATAAATACGTTTTTTTTAACAATAGCACATAAAGGGGTTAAATAAATTAAAAATATAGCTTAACCTCATTTTACTTTTATCTAAAGATAAATGATAAATATGAATTTTCACCTTAAAAAATGTCACCATTGACGCCATTGACACAACACTATCAAAATTCAATATCGTTACCATGGAAACGCACGTTTCAGAATTAGCCACCAGATGGCTCTAGCTATACTTTGCTGTCCGAAAACTATCATGCACCCTATGTACTTAAGGGTGCCAGAAACGTGTTATATTAAAGGGGGCAGTAAAGTACACAAGTGCGTAGGGGACAGACTATTCAGAGACAGCCATTGAGTGTGGATTCTCTGAGAGGGCCTGTCAGAATTGGCCCATGTCAGCTTCTATATTCAGTCATTAGAGCACTGCTACAGTCCTTGCTTGACGTTTGGAGCAAGGAATGATTAATATTGACTGGAATACTGTATAACGGATTCAATAATTCACTGCGTGTAGATAGTGTGATAGTGTTCCACTTTATATTAATGTTTTTTCCAAAATATTTTAAAGAATAAAAATATTAAAAGAAAAAATATGTTTTTATGTTAAAAAAGTTGGTGTGGCCTGACCCCTGTGGCCCCTAAGGACCCTAAGGCGCCACCCCTGATTATAGCATTGAAGTTAAGCAACAAAGAGTTGTGTGCTAGACCACGTTAGGAATATTACATTTAAACCAATACGTCTTTTCATTAGAAATTCTGATGGAGTGAGTGATTCCACAAGTATATTAAAATGACACTAGTACAAGGATTGTTCTGTATTTACACACTCTATCCACCAATCAGCTTGGGATGATTGGACACTTGTACAATTCCCACGCGCAAAATAGAATATCGATGATATATCCGTTTTTGATCAAATTAGTCACATAGTCCATATTGATTTGTGGCACTAGTCAATTCTAGATGGCAGCCCAGAGACTTTATTATCCACTACGGGATGTATTTAAATTTAAATAATTTTTTTTTATCTAGAACTAACCAATATCGGGTAGTAGTCCTCGGTCAAATCCTACAATTTTTATTTCTTTAGTACCACATCTTATTAATGGTTCAGGTTATACGCATATGACCCGCCTCGGTGGCGTAGTTGGCTAACGCGCTAGTCGTGTTGAGCTCAACCTCCGAGGACGGGGAGATCGAGGTTCGAATCTCGGTCGGGTGAACTGGGGGGGGGGATTCCTAAATGGTTTTCCACTCTCCCTCCACGCAAATGCGGGTTCACTTCCTTTATATTCAATCTTCCCAATTCCTAATCCATTAGCGTAATTAGTACTTAAGCGTATAACCCGGAAGGGTAGTAAGACGCGGTGCTAAATATTATTATTATTATACGCATATGTACTAATTACGCTAATAAATTAGGGATGAGGAAGTTTGAATTTAGAGGAAGTGTACCCAAATTTGCATGGAGGGAGAGTGGAAAACCATTTTGGAAAAACCACCCTCAGTACACCCAATCGGGATTTGTACCCTGATCTCCCTGTCATCCGCAGTCAAGCCTAGCAAGAAAGTGACGCATTAGGCCACGTGGCCACCGAAGTTATACGTATAACTGTAAGGTATCGAGTCAGAGTATAAGTGAACTTCGAGCTTCCATGGCAGCAATTGTCGCAATATTTTCAGAATCACTGTCAGTCTGGCATGGCAGCACTGTCCTGAATCAAATCATGTTGATGTAGGATAGTGTGACGGCAGCACTCCCACGGCAGTACCGTCAATTACCGCAGTCACTTGCACCGTGGGAACAGGGTTTGTATCCCACTGCCACGACAGTGTGACAGTGAGCCATTTCCTTTTCGTGCCAGTATCTGTTGCGTCTAACAACCTAAACTAGAATTTAGTTGAGTATTAATTTAAAATGTTCCGCAGTTCAACTGAAATGTCTTAAACAATTCGAAGAATATTTCAAAATGATTGAGAATATTCTCATGCTGGCTCCTTTTGCAGCGTGTTTGATATCCCTAGTCCCTAGTTAGTGCCAATCATTTTCTTATCCACTTCTGTATCTTTTTCGTACGTCTATTTACTTCAATATCAATCCGTTCTTCAAATACTCTACTATTTATACTTTAGCACCGCGTCTTATTACCCGTTCGGGTTGTACGATTAAGTACTAATCACGCTAATGGGTTATAACTTAGGGAGGTTGAATATAGAGAAAGTGAACAAGCATTTGCGTGTAGTGAGGGTGGAAAACAATTTAGGGAAAACCACCCCATTTCACCCGAGCGAGATTCGAGTTAATTTATTTATGTGGAATATATTGTTTTGTATAAGACCCACTCCAATGCACACGCTGACAAAGGCGTATCTTATCTAGATAACCAATAACGTGGAGATAAAAGTTGAGATCCTGGCTGGGTGCAAGAGTATGTTTTTCTTTATGGGTTCTCGCTCTTCTTCCACGCATATACGGGTATATTTCCTCTAAGCTATAAATTCCTCATCCCTACCCCGTTAGTGTAAATAGGCTTATGTGGGTAGGCTTAAAGGGCATTGAGATGCTCAGGACAAATAATTGGTTTAAGAGTGTAATGAAGTAATCAGGCTGCCATTGTGTCATGTGCTTACACTTCTAATTTATCCTTTCATTCAAAAACCACCGATTGAGCTGAAATTTCGTTTAGGCATAACTCAGACGTTCGATTAACATACAGGGATAGGCTAGTTTAAAACTAATTATTCCACTTAACCTAAAAAGCCAACCCCCCCTCTTTTTCCCCTTTAGTTCCCAGTCGTATCTCCTGAACGGCTGAGGCTATGGAGTCTCCCTTCGGGTGGGGGGTACCCACCGCTGCCTACCAACTGGCTACCGGTTCCTTTTATGCTTATCCCAATTGAGTCCCAGGCAGCGTTTGTACTATCTGGGTCCGAAACAATAAATTCAGGGCTGTCAAATATGCTATTAAAAATAAACACTGAAACTAGGAGACCCAAATCAAATTCAACTAAAAATATTAAGAGCACTAAAATGTTAAAATTTAACAGCACTATTATTATATTAATTGAATATTAAGATACATGCAGGCCTAAATAAAAGTGAACACACATTTTTTGTATATTGAAAGAATTTAAAAAAAATTCTAGCACTCAAATATTAGAATTGAACAGGCTGATAACACACAGTTCATGAACTCTAGAACAGATATGTTTTCTGCCATTAACTGTTGCATTTTTTCTTTCACATATTATTCTTTCCTTTGAATGAATTTCCTCCTTTGAGACATTTTATAAGCATTATTAATTTTGACATATACTTTGCTTTGTATTTCTTTCAGTTATTACTAAAAATATACTGGGATGGTGATGTTAAAACATTGAGTTTAACTTAAAATGGAAGGTCTCAAAGCTATTTGTAGTTCTTATTACACTTTACGACAACTCTGCCCAAACGGGAAGATGGAAATCACAATCAGGAGAAATTTAATTTGTAAAAACTTAAAACTGTGAAAGCTTGAACTTTAGGTTATTGGGGTTGAATGAATATAAAAACATCCGTGAAAACAACTTCAAATAACTGGGTTCAAGAAATGGCAAACGAAAAAAAAAACAAACGAAAAAAAAAAAAATTAAGTAGTTGCTATAATCTCAGAATATTTTGTCCGGTAGTCTTACTTAATACCAATACATGCAGTTCCTTTAAATAATTTTTACCTTAGTGAAATCTGCAATATTTTACTGTGACATTTGGCCAAACTGCAAAATTGTAATATAAATAGACTTTTCAAAATCTGCATAAACTCTGAGAGGACACAACGTTTACTACATTCATAGATAACAGCCTCGAGTGCCTTGGAGTAACATAAGGTATACTTGCCAGGCGGTAAATAAAAACAACATGAAAAATAATATTATCTTTCATCATTCCATAGATTATAAAAAAAAATTGGAACAATTTTAGTGCACTCTTAAAGGTCCTATCAACAAACACACTCAAAAAGAGAACATCACAATATTATTTTCACAATAATTATCTAGAAAAAACTTTTCTTCTTTATTTGATTTTACTACGAGGTTCTCTAAGCTTTCAAGTAGTTGTGTAAGATCTTGAAGTAATTTAGGCATGCCAAATGATCTAGCTCGATGAATATTTTTACAAATCAACTGAATATCATAACTCGTTAATGTTTCATTTTGATGATTTCTTTGTAATTCAAGGTGTAAAAGTTAAGAAAGCCTCTCATTTGGATTTTTTGTTGATTTGCGTTTCAATGTATTGTTTAATTTCTGTCGATTTAGTACACTTTCTGATTCTGGTTTAATGTTATGATCAATCACACTTTCAACTATTTATTTTTTATGCGTAACTTTCAAAAAATCCTTATAGTTCATTTTGACACATTTCCAACGTTCAATTCCATCAGTTAACTTCTTTATGGTACAGTACCTATATTTGTGTTCATTAATACCTATTAAGTCTTTTCCCCTTTGACTCCTCATTATTTCAAACTACATGTTGACACTGATGACAACGCACGTTACACTGCCACCACGAAGAAATTTATCATCAAAGGTAATAATTACGTCATTGCTTGTTTCTGATAGCGCCAGCTAAAGGTTTCATGGACAGTGTATCCAGCACCTATAATTCTTGCAACCCTTGGGACCTAGTTTGTATATACCTTAGACCCACTTTGTATGTTTACATTCTACTTCAGTACGTCTCAACAGTGAATCGAGTTCCAGTTAGTATGCAGCCGTACGCACAGGCGCTAGTCTTCGAACCCACGCCCACCCCCCTATCCGGCCCCAGAAGAATCCCCGTAGCTCAAAAACCACTATACAGATTGAGCTGAAATTTCCCATGAGCATAACTCAGACATTCGGTTATCATATATACTCATTAAAATTACTTACATACCGCTTAACCTAAAACACCACCTCCACTCCCTGCCAACTTCTTCTTTCAGACGTATCTCCGAAACCACTGGTGAGAGGGGGTTGCCTAAATTTAACAATATACTTTCAATACTCCCCCCCCCCCCATAAAAATGAGTATCCATTTGTAAATAAAGAAATTGATACATTAACAAATAATTACTGACACACACAACTACTAGTAATAACTAAACAATACTTTTAAATTGGAAGAAACGTTTCCATAGTCCACGTTCAATCAATTCTATTTATTTTCTTGTTAATGTATAAGCTATTTTTGTTTATAGGCCACATTAGCCTTTTTGTGTGTTCCACAGACAGAGCCTTTTAGTTAATCTTTCAGCCCATGTCTTTATAACTAAACAAATATACAAACGTTTACGACTGAGGAGAGATATTAGACCAAAATAAAACTAGGTTATTGAATATATAACTGTATATATTAGTCTATTTAATGATTACATGACATATTTATATCAATGTCTTTTTAATATCCCCGATTTTACCACTGGAAAGTAAGAAATTTAAGACAAAGTAAAGAATTTTTTTAATCTTTTTTTTTGTCACCGTGTATGTAAACTTTTAGCCACCATGCAGAAACGGGGAACATAAAGTTTCCCAGGGTATACCTTAGAGCAGGGATTCTTAATCTTTTTTGGTCAAGGCTCAAAATCAACAGACGATCAACTTGGCAGCCCATGGGTCTCTTTTGAAGTTAAACAGCGCCCATGTAATAATTGAAATAACTGCTTTAATTATTTATTATGTATCGCTGTAATATTTTCTAATAAGCAATTATAAAATATAATCAGACTATAATAATAGGATTAAGGAAATATTTCCAGTATTGAATTTAATAAATTAAATACACTAATGTATGAAAATTCCATTAATAATTATTTATTATTATGATGTTAAGTAGGCCTACTCACTATTGGGAAGACACAAGTATTAACATTGTGACAAATAATATGTAGTAGTAATTGAAAATTCCAACTTTTTACAAAACATAATTCCAAACATAATTATTTATAAATTAGATCAATGAGATCCTTGGCCTTGCACTGTTGCTGAAAGGTCTTCAAATCGTGGTCGTGTCTTTGAAAGGTTGCATCACAAGTCATGCTCTGGTTGTAGTCTGCTTCTAATCTTAGTTTCATCACAGAAAGTGTAGAAAAGCCAGCTTCACATAGGTAGGTAGTCGAAAACGGAAGCAACACTTTCATAACTTCGTTCCCTAGAATAGATTTTTCTTTTTTCAGTTTTATCCAAAATTAACATAGAGACTCAGTTTGTTTTTGAAAAATTGTGACGCAAAGCTTCATCACTTTGAACTTCAATGGGCTCTTCCTGGAGACTTAGCAATGTCTAAAATATGTTTAGGCAAGTCTTCAACGTCAATGTCAAATGGACTGCACAACCAACTATATCTAGCCATATCTTCTGGAATGTAACGATCAAACTCAAGATTTAATTTCTGCAGATGCCCAATTATTAACTTTTTTAATCTCTACCAGCTCAGTGCTTTCGTCTTCCAGAAGCAGGTTTAAAGTCGGAAAGAAGCCATCTTATTTTCTTCTGTTTTCTTGCCCCACAATTTCAACTTTCCTTTGAATGCTGTTAGGCCAAATGTTATCGCGACCTTGCATTGAGGTGTTCAACCTATTGAGTTCCGAAAATATATATGAAAGGCTAAATTCAATATCCACTTTTCGTTAGAGAACCGTAAAGTCAAAGGATAATTCTTTTATGGCAAAAATATTTTAATCTCCTTGCGTAGGGATACAACTCTTTGGAGTACGTTTCCTCGAGACAACCACCTGACCTCAGAATGATACAACAAATGGGTGTACTCAGAGCCCATTTCCAAGCACATCTGGCTAAATATCCTGTTGTTAAGTGACCTTGCTTTTATAAAATTGACGAGCTGAACAACCTCTTTTATAACAATATCCAAATCCTCTGACAGCCTCTTAGAAGCAAGATTTTTCCCAATGAGAAGACAACTAAACAATTTTACCTGTGAATTAACTTTCTTTAATCTTGCACAGAAGCCCTGACGTGTCCCAGGCATTGCTGGTGCACCGTCAGCACAGATGCTGTGACATTGATTCCAAGACAACCCTTCTTCCTTTAAAAAATGAGTTCGTTAAATAGTAGATGTGGTAAATGGACAGCAAAACAAAAATTCTCCTTTCATTTCGGTAAGTCCAGCATAGCGTACGTAGGCTATGAGTTGAGCGTCGTCACTTACATCAATTGTTTCATCCAGTTGTAGACTAAACTGCCCATTAGTTTTGATGGCTGAAATCACTGGTCTTTTAATATCAATCGACATATCATGGATACGTTTTCGAATAGTATCATTTGAGAGTGTTATTTGTTCGATTTTTTAAAACATATTTATCAGCACAGGTCATGCTAATCATGTTTATTGCTGCCATTTTTTACCAAATCTTCTCCAATTGTATGTGGTTTCTTCTGTTTTTCAATACGCCAAGCAACATTGTAAGAAGCAAGAATGGCTTGTTGGATAGAATAAACAGCCTTATTTCCAGTGTCGAGACGTTGTCGCTTCTTCAGCTGCTGTTCTTTTCTTTAAAATAAACTCCGTTCTTTAGTAACTAAAGCACTATGCTTGGTTTCAAGGATGCTCCTTAGCTTGTTTTGCTTTAGTAACTCATTGCTCAATCTGCATAGATTATCGTGTTTTTATTATTGTTTGTAAAACCGTGGTTCTGAAAACATATTTAATTTCAAATTAAGTGCTTTAATTGACTTTTGTAAATTGATTTTTTTTAAGCTACGGTGACCCATTCCGAAAGCCACGGCGACCCATAGGTTAAAAAAAACTCTGCCTTAGAGGTTGTCTACAAGTTATACCCACAATGAGATTACATGATGATGGTGATTATGAAGGTATGGAGCTAGTGGGAATCTTAAGCCTAGCATAAGCCTAATTAACCAGACCATGGTGACCATAGGAGCAGTTTCCCTTTCGGGAAAAATAGCTATGGTACTGCTGGGAATCGAATCCAGGACCTTTACATCAGCAGTCAGGGCTGCTAGCCACTAGATCAGGAGTTTGGTCAAAGAAACAATAATTTAATTTGAAGTAGGCCTATATTCCTGGGCGTAACTCACCTGTGAGTACATGAGACTGAGTGGCAGACTCATGGCGATTGAAAGAATCCAAACAAATACAATTTTGAGTGTAACTCTTCTTCGAGTCTTGTTGCGGCCAAACTTCATGGGGTAGCGCAGACTCAGATAGCGGTCCACGCTAATGGTGCAGAGGTGCATGATAGAGGCTGTGCAGAACAAGACGTCCAGACAAATCCACGCCAGGCAATACACTGATGGCAAGGGGAAGAAACCTGGAAAACACAGGTAGTTGAGGTCCAACAATAGAGTTTAGCCTGTTGGGTTAGTTCGTCGCACAATATTCTTACATAAATAATGAGGAGAATAGTGTCAAACAGAACACACACACTCAAAATATTGTTGGAAGTAAATTGAAACTTATAATCATAAGTCAGATCAAGATCAACAATCAGGTGTGTATGAACTAATAAGTTCAAGATAAATATTAATATACTAACTGGGAATACCAAGTTGAACAGACCATACAGGCATATTCCCGTGAATCAAAACATATTTGGAAAGAGGGATTAAAGGGCTAAACTATTAATCTTTGTTAATTACGGTTATAGCCGCATCTAAATATCTTCTTTTTTTAATTGAAAAATTATATCTGAACACAGAAATTGAACCCGGGGCCTTTGGCTTAGTAGTTTGCACATTCATACAGCTATAATTGTACAATTGGCAGCATAAAGCCAATTACCGAGTCGATGGTGGCTGCGATATCTGATAGCTCGTGAACTCGTGATTCTTAATTGATCACACATTTGTAGTCGACGATTTTCAAACGTCCATAACAGACTCTGCCTTATCACATGAGTGAGGAATGAACCTGGGCACAGGAGGATTCCTGGAGAGTTCAGTGGTTAGAGCATTGATTACTAAACCAAAGGTCCCGGGTTTGATTCCCGTGTTCATGTGTTATTTTTCAATTTAAAGAATATTTGGAAATAGATTAAACCCTTGACCTTTGACCCGACAGTGATGTCATTTATGTTCCTATGACCCGACATGTATTTCCGATCCGAGAATATTTTACTCCAAGTTCCTAAGCTGACAGTAAGCCTTTAGTATCTTATGTCCCTTTGACACGACATTGTTGTACCTTAGAACGGCAACCGGCCGCCGGTTTAACATGGGAAGCATATGAAAAAAGGGACGCGCGCTCACTTGAATTAGAATACAATCCGATTGAGAGCTTTTGGATCCTTTATGTAAGTAGTGTGTAAATGTTGAATAAATTTGTGTTATTTTTATGTAAAAAAACCCCTAAAAGATTACTTTGTATTTCGGGTAATAACAAGGGTCTGAAAATGCAAATTAGCCGAAAATCTAGATTGTTGTTGATAGTATTAATAAATTAGCTTAAAATTACAGTATGTTTACGCTATAATTTATATATAATCATTTTTTGAGTATTTTGGTCTTTTTTTAAAACTCAAATTAGGTTTGTTTTAGCTTACCCCCTCATTCGCCGAGTCAAGGTCGGCTTCAGTTACGCGTCAAGATAGCCCCTCCATATATATTATAGCTCCATGGATGCACCGCACAGACTTTCTACCACTTTTATCTTAAAATAGACATTTACTAAAACCTTGTAATATGGGCCGGTTCCTAGACAGTCGCGTTTGTAATAGTGACATGGCGGGGGGATGTTGCCAGAATAAGCAAAGTGAGTTCAACCTGTACCTGGGATTATTGTTCTCATCACTAGAACACTTATTGGTCAGGTATAAGCAAACAGTTTACATTTTCCATGTGAGGTATGCAGAGCAGAGCCCTTGTATGATTGATTAAATAGGAACAGAGTGGGGGAGAACCTATCACAGATAACAAGCACTGCTTACTCCCTTTTCCATGAAGGGCCTGTGCTCGTTGAATATAACACTAGAGTAACCTCGATATAATCAAGGAACGCATCAAGGTTATTCTATACAACACAGGCTTAGGGGGCGGCCAGACTGAGCGAGCGACTAAAATATAAAATAGGACACATTGGTTGTAATGAGAGGTGGCCAGACTGGAGCGACTGAGCGCGCACGCTTGAAAGATAGAACTGGTTCTATTTTTCAAGCACGCGCGCTTGACCCGATACAGTCTAGTTTACAGGCGCTAGGCAATATTACTATATGTTGGTTCATTGAGTGCTAGGAAAACTTCTCATTTTGACATTTTTATTAATATAGATAGGTTTAGCACACTTGCTACTAACGGCCTAATTTAATTGGTAAGATCATAAACTATGACTATATATATATATATGTGTGTGTGTGTGTAAAACTGATATGTTAAAATACTTCAATATTATCAAAGTAGGCCTTTACAAATAA